>JAAAWM010011880.1:0-117599 GCA_036873465.1 Thinopyrum obtusiflorum
GTCAATCACTGCAGCTCAATTGGCGGAACTCTATACCTCTCGGATTGTCTCTCCACAGATATTTGATTTGAGATTGGGATTTCTTACCGAGTATTCGTTCTTGATCCGTACCTTGTTGATTTATTTCTCTACCGAAATTCTACGTGGCTTCTCAATTTATGGATATGTGACCATTTCAAGAGGAATGCATTCGTTCATTTTGTTCGGATGTTCCCACTTCCCAACATCAACGAGTTGTTCAAACAACTCAAAGGTGCCCAATTGTTCTCCAAGATTGATCTCCGTATGGGTTATCATCAGATTCGAATCTGTGAGCAAGATATTCCCAAGATGGCTTTCAGGACAAGCTATGGTTCATATGAATACACCGTCATGTCTTTTGGCCTCATAAATGCTCCTCCGACTTTCTCCCGCATGATGAACTTCATCTTCAACGCCTACACCAATGACTTCATTTTGGTCTATCTCGACGATATTCTGGTTTTCTCGAAGAACAAGGAAGATCATGCCAAGCACTTGCGTTTGGTGCTCGATAAGCTGAGGGAACACCAGTTCTACGCCAAGTTCTCCAAGTGCGAATTTTGGCTCGATGAGGTTCTTTATCTTGATCATATCATCTCTGCCAAGGGCATTGCCGTGAATCCTGAGAAGGTGTCTGCAATTGTGAATTGGGAACCTCCTCAGAACGTGAAGCAACTCCGTAGCTTCCTCGGTCTCGCAAGCTACTGTCGAAGATTCGTTGAAAACTTTTCTAAGATCGCGAAGCCTATCTCCAATCTTCTCCAGAAGCACGTCAAGTACGTTTGGTCTCCGGAATGTGACATCGCTTTCAACACTTTGAAAGAGAAATTGGTCACTGCTCCAGTTCTGACTCCGCCTGATGAATCCAAGCCGTACGAGGTCTTTTGTGATGCCTCTCTCCAAGGTCTTGGCGGAGTGTTGATGCAAGAGAAGAAAGTTGTGGCTTATACCTCTCGCCAGTTGAAGCCCAACGAGAAGAACTACCCCACTCACGACCTTAAGTTGGCGGCAGTTGTGCATACTCTTTTGACTTGGAGACATCTCTTATTGGGAAGAAAAGTGGACATCTTCACTCACTACAAGAGTCTCAAGTACATCTTCACTCAGCCTAATCTCAACCTCAGACAAACTCGATGGGTCGAAATGATTCAAGAGTATAATCTGAGTATCGAGTATACTCCAGGCAAGGCCAATGTGATTGCTGACGCATTGAGCAGGAAGGCTTATTGCAACAGTCTGATTCTCAAGCCTTATCAACCCGAGCTTTGTGAAGCTTTCCGCAAACTTAATCTGCAAGTTATTCCTCAAGGTTTCCTCGCCAACCATCAAGTCTCTCCTACCTTGGAAGACCAGATTCGCCAAGCCCAGCTTCTTAATGCTATGGTGAAAAAGGAGAAGATTGGGATTGCCAAGAGTCAACCCAAGTACAAGTGCTATCGCCTTGATGACAAGGATACTCTCTTCTTCGAGGATCGTATTGTTGTACCCAAAGGTGACTTCCGTAAAGTGATCATGAACGAGGCTCACAATTCTCTCCTCTCCATCCACCCTGGGAGTACGAAGATGTATCAGGACCTCAAGCAGGCTTATTGGTGGACTCGAATGAAGCGCGAGATTGCTCAATTCGTGAATGAGTGTGATGTCTGCAGAAGAGTGAAGGTAGAACACCAAAGGCCAGCTGGTCTCCTCCAACCTCTTTCCATTCCAGAATGGAAGTTTGACCACATTGAAATGGACTTCGTGACTGGGTTTCCCCCCCCCCCCCCCCCCCCCCCCCCCCCCCCCCCCCCCCCCCCCCCCCCCCCCCCCCCCCCCCCCCCCCCCCCCCCCCCCCCCCCCCCCCCCCCCCCCCCCCCCCCCCCCCCCCCCACTCTATACCTCTCGTATTGTCTCTCTGCACGGTATTCCACAAGTGATCTCTTTAGACCGTGGCAGCATCTTCACCTCGAAGTTTTTGGATTCTTTTCAGAAGGCCATGGGCACCAACATCCGCTTCAGCACAGCTTTCCATCCTCAAACTAGCGGTCAAGTCGAGCGTGTCAACCAGATTCTTGAAGATATGCTCAGGGCTTGTGTGATCTCCTTCGGCATGAAATGGGAGGATTGTCTTCCTTATGCTGAATTCTCCTACAACAACAGTTTTCAAGCAAGTTCGGGCAAGGCCCCATTTGAAATTCTGTATGGCAGGAGTGCCGTACCCCTCTCAATTGGTCTGAAACCGGTGAACGTCAGCTTTTGGGTAATGACTTAATCACAGAGGCAGAAGAAATGTGCAAAGTCATTCGAGATAACCTCAAAGCAGCCCAATCCCGTCAGAAGAGCTACTATGATAGTAAGCACCGCGATTTGGCTTTCGAGATCGGATATCATGTTTACCTCCGCGTCTCTCCTATGAAAGGTACTCATCGCTTCGGTATCAAAGGGAAGCTTGCCCCCAGATACGTGGGACCTTTCAAGATTGTCAGCAAGAGAGGAGACGTCGCCTATCAACTCGAGCTTCCTTCAAACTTTGCAAATGTTCATGATGTGTTCCATGTCTCTCAGCTTCGAAAGTGCTTCAAGACTCCTGACCACACCGTCAACTTCGAGGACATTGAGCTCCAAGAAGATCTCTCTTATTGTGAGCACCCAGTTGCTATTCTTGAAGAGATTGAACGCAAGACTCGCAATAAGTCAATCAAATTTCTCAAAGTCAAGTGGTCACACCATTCCGACCGTGAAGCTACCTGGGAATGCGAGGATCACCTCCGTTCTGAGTACCCGGCGTTCTTTCAGTCCTAGATCTCGAGACGAGATCCTTTCGTAGTGGTGGAGTGTTGTAACACCCCGGATGTAACTTTCCCTATTCGTACTCCAACTCTTGCCGTTTCCGGCGTTAAGTTATTTTATTTTCTCGGGTTCGGGTCTTTGTCCCCGTGTGTTGTTGTCGTTGTCATGCATCTCATATCATGTCATCATGTGCATTACATTTGCATACGTGTTCATCTTATGCATTCAAGCATTTTCCCCGTTGTCCGTTTTGCATTCCGGCGCTTCGTTCTCCTCCCCCCCCCCCCCCCCCCCCCCCCCCCCCCCCCCCCCCCCCCCCCCCCCCCCCCCCCCCCCCCCCCCCCCCCCCCCCCCCCCCCCCCCCCCCCCCCCCCCCCCCCCCCCCCCCCCCCCCCCCCCCCCCCCCCCCCCCCCCCCCCCCCCCCCCCCCCCCCCCCCCCCCCCCCCCCCCCCCCCCCCCCCCCCCCCCCCCCCCCCCCCCCCCCCCCCCCCCCCCCCCCCCCCCCCCCCCCCCCCCCCCCCCCCCCCCCCCCCCCCCCCCCCCCCCCCCCCCCCCCCCCCCCCCCCCCCCCCCCCCCCCCCCCCCCCCCCCCCCCCCCCCCCCCCCCCCCCCCCCCCCCCCCCCCCCCCCCCCCCCCCCCCCCCCCCCCCCCCCCCCCCCCCCCCCCCCCCCCCCCCCCCCCCCCCCCCCCCCCCCCCCCCCCCCCCCCCCCCCCCCCCCCCCCCCCCCCCCCCCCCCCCCCCCCCCCCCCCCCCCCCCCCCCCCCCCCCCCCCCCCCCCCCCCCCCCCCCCCCCCCCCCCCCCCCCCCCCCCCCCCCCCCCCCCCCCCCCCCCCCCCCCCCCCCCCCCCCCCCCCCCCCCCCCCCCCCCCCCCCCCCCCCCCCCCCCCCCCCCCCCCCCCCCCCCCCCCCCCCCCCCCCCCCCCCCCCCCCCCCCCCCCCCCCCCCCCCCCCCCCCCCCCCCCCCCCCCCCCCCCCCCCCCCCCCCCCCCCCCCCCCCCCCCCCCCCCCCCCCCCCCCCCCCCCCCCCCCCCCCCCCCCCCCCCCCCCCCCCCCCCCCCCCCCCCCCCCCCCCCCCCCCCCCCCCCCCCCCCCCCCCCCCCCCCCCCCCCCCCCCCCCCCCCCCCCCCCCCCCCCCCCCCCCCCCCCCCCCCCCCCCCCCCCCCCCCCCCCCCCCCCCCCCCCCCCCCCCCCCCCCCCCCCCCCCCCCCCCCCCCCCCCCCCCCCCCCCCCCCCCCCCCCCCCCCCCCCCCCCCCCCCCCCCCCCCCCCCCCCCCCCCCCCCCCCCCCCCCCCCCCCCCCCCCCCCCCCCCCCCCCCCCCCCCCCCCCCCCCCCCCCCCCCCCCCCCCCCCCCCCCCCCCCCCCCCCCCCCCCCCCCCCCCCCCCCCCCCCCCCCCCCCCCCCCCCCCCCCCCCCCCCCCCCCCCCCCCCCCCCCCCCCCCCCCCCCCCCCCCCCCCCCCCCCCCCCCCCCCCCCCCCCCCCCCCCCCCCCCCCCACGTGCTTAGACCACCTAGTATGACTACTAGGACTAGAGCAAGCCAAAAAGCGTGCCGCCGTCACCCCCTCCTTATCGGCGACGGGAAAACCTTTGTTTTACACAGTCGAGAAGTCATTGTGCTAAGGCCTCACATGCTGAGGCATTGAATAGAATGTAGATGCTAGTTGTTATCATTGCCTCAGTCTCTAGACATATCACACACGCACACTGTCTCTCTCTCTCGCAAACACACTCAACAAGGGTTTCCCCCCCCCCCCCCCCCCCCCCCCCCCCCCCCCCCCCCCCCCCCCCCCCTTGCAATATAGACCGTTCGATCTATATCTGACTGATGGAAATTAAACTAAAAGATACCCGCACCCCTCTCCACATTTGCAAACAAGGCCTTCCCTCATTCATCCTTATCTCCAACAACCTCATTGTTGAGAAATTAAGAAAGGAAGCCTCTGGAACAAACTGGCCTGGTGGCCGCTGCCGGCGTCGTCAATCCCCATGCCTCCGCTTAGTCCAACCACCAATCACCACCATGCCCCACTCCTCTTCACCTTATCTCCTATTTCTCGAGATATCATTAGTTTTTACACATGGGATTACTCCCGCATGGGTCAATCACAACCAGTGTTTTTATAAAAAAAATGCATCTTGATGTTCCGTGCAATGCACGGATCTTGCTAGTACTCCTACAGAAGACTAAGTTGGTGATGATGGTGTGTCTGCCATCCGTCGTTTGTGACCATTAGATCTACATCTAACGACTGTGAGGTAAGTTGTTGCCTTTTCTCACAAACATCCCACTTGTCTACCAATTTGCAGAAAAACCCATAATTAGTATCTTAAAACCAACCACATCCCTCCCAGACCTCACCAAAACAGCCCAAGGAATATATTCTAATTGAAACATAATATATCTCCCCCCCCCCCCCCCCCCCCCCCCCCCCCCCCCCCCCCCCCCCCCCCCCCCCCCCCCCCCCCCCCCCCCCCCCCCCCCCCCCCCCCCCCCCCCCCCCCCCCCCCCCCCCCCCCCCCCCCCCCCCCCCCCCCCCCCCCCCCCCCCCCCCCCCCCCCCCCCCCCCCCCCCCCCCCCCCCCCCCCCCCCCCCCCCCCCCCCCCCCCCCCCCCCCCCCCCCCCCCCCCCCCCCCCCCCCCCCCCCCCCCCCCCCCCCCCCCCCCCCCCCCCCCCCCCCCCCCCCCCCCCCCCCCCCCCCCCCCCCCCCCCCCCCCCCCCCCCCCCCCCCCCCCCCCCCCCCCCCCCCCCCCCCCCCCCCCCCCCCCCCCCCCCCCCCCCCCCCCCCCCCCCCCCCCCCCCCCCCCCCCCCCCCCCCCCCCCCCCCCCCCCCCCCCCAAAAACTACTACCTACCAATTAGGTTAGTTTAAACCCATTTATGACAGGGTTGACCCACACGTCCGTGCTGACGAGGCAGCTTAAACCAACACATTTTGTTTGACCGTTGACACGAGGGACCCACATCTGACCTTCTATCCTATTATTCCCCCTCAAATCATTATTTTTCCTGAACATTACATCAAACAGTACTGATGCGTGTTCGTCGGTGGCGCCGGTGATGAGCGAGTTGGCCGCCGCTCCGCCGGACGGGCCGGACGCCGCGCTGGCCTCCGCACGGGTTGGCAGGCTGGCCCGAGCGTGACCCACGAGCGAGCAAGCCACCGCACTGGCCTTCGCTCGAGCCAGATGACTGGCCTTAGCGCGGCGCGCGCGAGCAAGCCGCCACACCGCCGTGCCAATCTAGCTAGCAAACCTTGCAGACAAGCAGCTGGACGGAGCTATCTTGGCTATCTAGCGGCCGCGAGCGCCGGACGGAGCTGGCATCCGGGCTGCCGCAAGATGGGCTCTGCATCGCCGGCAGTTTTGACCTCGCCTTCTGCCGGCAGCGGTAGCTGCGTCCCATGGCCGAGGATGACTAGGTGGACGGGCCGGAGGTAGGAGGTCACTCAGGGATTTTTGTGCAGACTGACATGTAGGTCCCACAAGTCATAACGCCCGGTCGAATAGAAGGCGTTGACTTAATGGGCGACATGGGCCCTGTTTGGATACTCTAAGTCAGAGGTTAGATTCTAACCCTGAACTAACTCTAACCAAAGTGGTGTTTGGATGGCAGGGTTAGATTGACAACAAATGTATCCAAACAGGGCCATGGGTTGAAATGTGCCTATAACGGCACTTTGTAGAGTAGTCGTTTCTTGGTAGGGCTGGTTGGTAAGAGCATGTACAATGGCTGATAAGGTAGTCTTATCTTAAGTCTACCACGTATGCAAGTGGTAGTAGTTTCTTGGCATTATTAGTGGTTTCTTGCATTATTAGGGGTTTCTTGTAAGGAACAATGTACTACTAGCGACAAAAGGCGATTCTAGGTTGCATTGTACTCCAACGAGTACTACTAGTGGTCACGGGAGTGTATACCTCGTTTTGTGGGTTCGATCCCGGCCGAACGCACGGCGGCCTTTTTTTTAAATAGTAACTTCGCTGCGAGCCAATATTTTACACGGGTAGTTTGAGTTTTGAAGTCAAACGGACATGCGGCACCACAATCTGGGTGCACTGGATAGCCTAGCCACGTGAACGGGTTTTCCTTCCCAGCATCTCGTGGCTCGCGTGCTCACCCTAGCCGCACCTCGCTTGCAGCTTCCTCATCAGCTAGTAGCATATTTAAACTAGCGCCTCCCAATTAAGCCCGAGGAGCCGGAAAAGCCTGGCGGGGCATTAGGAACTGTGCAATATGGCTCTGTACGTAAAGTGCTCTACTACTACTCTGTAGCTTGTGGCGTTGCACGCATGGACTTCACTCCATTATCGGCTCTACTATAAAAGAAATTCCTCTTGACGTGTTTTTTTTAAACGTAGGCAAAAGCTTTGCTTCATCTCATTCATAAAGAAGGAACTACTAACAAAGTTCGACGAGATCCATTACACCTCCACAAATGGAAGAGAAAAGCCTAGTCTCGCTGTATCAAATAACTCAAATGTTCTGCCCCTGCAGTAACCGTCGCTGATAAACAGGCTGCTAGTGTGTGCGTGAGAGGAGCGGCTGAGTAGGCCAGCTACGTGAGAGGAGCGGCTGAATAGAGCACCGAGAGTACCCACTAGGCCACTACGCAGGTGTACTTTCCCTGCATTGATAGTACAGTGATGGTTCTAGAGAACAGTAGTACCCTCCACTTCCAACTGTAGCTCCTTGGCCCTGAGATTCAATAGTTCAAAACTGGTGCACTATACTAGAAGTACAGTACATAGCACTAGTAGTACCCTCGCACTACTAGTTGAGAAAGTAGTACTAGTACTGCTACAGTACGAGTACGTACTCCTTCGTCACATAATGTAAGACGTTTTTTGACACTAGTTGGCGTGTACAAAAAATAGCAAAAACATACCCAAAATTTCTTAATCCACGCCAAAAACTACTAGCTAGTGCCAAAAATTTCTTACTAGTGCTATTATTTACAATATAATGCAATCCCATAACATCCCATAATGCTAGTACTAGCAGTAAATAATAGCCTCACCCCTGCGCTACAGTTGGAAGGAACGGGGGGGGGGGGGGGGGGGGGGGGGGGGGGGGGGGGGGGGGGGGGGGGGGGGGGGGGGGGGGGGGGGGGGGGGGGGGGGGGGGGGGGGGGGGGGGGGGGGGGGGGGGGGGGGGGGGGGGGGGGGGGGGGGGGGGGGGGGGGGGGGGGGGGGGGGGGGGGGGGGGGGGGGGGGGGGGGGGGGGGGGGGGGGGGGGGGGGGGGGGGGGGGGGGGGGGGGGGGGGGGGGGGGGGGGGGGGGGGGGGGGGGGGGGGGGGGGGGGGGGGGGGGGGGGGGGGGGGGGGGGGGGGGGGGGGGGGGGGGGGGGGGGGGGGGGGGGGGGGGGGGGGGGGGGGGGGGGGGGGGGGGGGGGGGGGGGGGGGGGGGGGGGGGGGGGGGGGGGGGGGGGGGGGGGGGGGGGGGGGGGGGGGGGGGGGGGGGGGGGGGGGGGGGGGGGGGGGGGGGGGGGGGGGGGGGGGGGGGGGGGGGGGGGGGGGGGGGGGGGGGGGGGGGGGGGGGGGGGGGGGGGGGGGGGGGGGGGGGGGGGGGGGGGGGGGGGGGGGGGGGGGGGGGGGGGGGGGGGGGGGGGGGGGGGGGGGGGGGGGGGGGGGGGGGGGGGGGGGGGGGGGGGGGGGGGGGGGGGGGGGGGGGGGGGGGGGGGGGGGGGGGGGGGGGGGGGGGGGGGGGGGGGGGGGGGGGGGGGGGGGGGGGGGGGGGGGGGGGGGGGGGGGGGGGGGGGGGGGGGGGGGGGGGGGGGGGGGGGGGGGGGGGGGGGGGGGGGGGGGGGGGGGGGGGGGGGGGGGGGGGGGGGGGGGGGGGGGGGGGGGGGGGGGGGGGGGGGGGGGGGGGGGGGGGGGGGGGGGGGGGGGGGGGGGGGGGGGGGGGGGGGGGGGGGGGGGGGGGGGGGGGGGGGGGGGGGGGGGGGGGGGGGGGGGGGGGGGGGGGGGGGGGGGGGGGGGGGGGGGGGGGGGGGGGGGGGGGGGGGGGGGGGGGGGGGGGGGGGGGGGGGGGGGGGGGGGGGGGGGGGGGGGGGGGGGGGGGGGGGGGGGGGGGGGGGGGGGGGGGGGGGGGGGGGGGGGGGGGGGGGGGGGGGGGGGGGGGGGGGGGGGGGGGGGGGGGGGGGGGGGGGGGGGGGGGGGGGGGGGGGGGGGGGGGGGGGGGGGGGGGGGGGGGGGGGGGGGGGGGGGGGGGGGGGGGGGGGGGGGGGGGGGGGGGGGGGGGGGGGGGGGGGGGGGGGGGGGGGGGGGGGGGGGGGGGGGGGGGGGGGGGGGGGGGGGGGGGGGGGGGGGGGGGGGGGGGGGGGGGGGGGGGGGGGGGGGGGGGGGGGGGGGGGGGGGGGGGGGGGGGGGGGGGGGGGGGGGGGGGGGGGGGGGGGGGGGGGGGGGGGGGGGGGGGGGGGGGGGGGGGGGGGGGGGGGGGGGGGGGGGGGGGGGGGGGGGGGGGGGGGGGGGGGGGGGGGGGGGGGGGGGGGGGGGGGGGGGGGGGGGGGGGGGGGGGGGGGGGGGGGGGGGGGGGGGGGGGGGGGGGGGGGGGGGGGGGGGGGGGGGGGGGGGGGGGGGGGGGGGGGGGGGGGGGGGGGGGGGGGGGGGGGGGGGGGGGGGGGGGGGGGGGGGGGGGGGGGGGGGGGGGGGGGGGGGGGGGGGGGGGGGGGGGGGGGGGGGGGGGGGGGGGGGGGGGGGGGGGGGGGGGGGGGGGGGGGGGGGGGGGGGGGGGGGGGGGGGGGGGGGGGGGGGGGGGGGGGGGGGGGGGGGGGGGGGGGGGGGGGGGGGGGGGGGGGGGGGGGGGGGGGGGGGGGGGGGGGGGGGGGGGGGGGGGGGGGGGGGGGGGGGGGGGGGGGGGGGGGGGGGGGGGGGGGGGGGGGGGGGGGGGGGGGGGGGGGGGGGGGGGGGGGGGGGGGGGGGGGGGGGGGGGGGGGGGGGGGGGGGGGGGGGGGGGGGGGGGGGGGGGGGGGGGGGGGGGGGGGGGGGGGGGGGGGGGGGGGGGGGGGGGGGGGGGGGGGGGGGGGGGGGGGGGGGGGGGGGGGGGGGGGGGGGGGGGGGGGGGGGGGGGGGGGGGGGGGGGGGGGGGGGGGGGGGGGGGGGGGGGGGGGGGGGGGGGGGGGGGGGGGGGGGGGGGGGGGGGGGGGGGGGGGGGGGGGGGGGGGGGGGGGGGGGGGGGGGGGGGGGGGGGGGGGGGGGGGGGGGGGGGGGGGGGGGGGGGGGGGGGGGGGGGGGGGGGGGGGGGGGGGGGGGGGGGGGGGGGGGGGGGGGGGGGGGGGGGGGGGGGGGGGGGGGGGGGGGGGGGGGGGGGGGGGGGGGGGGGGGGGGGGGGGGGGGGGGGGGGGGGGGGGGGGGGGGGGGGGGGGGGGGGGGGGGGGGGGGGGGGGGGGGGGGGGGGGGGGGGGGGGGGGGGGGGGGGGGGGGGGGGGGGGGGGGGGGGGGGGGGGGGGGGGGGGGGGGGGGGGGGGGGGGGGGGGGGGGGGGGGGGGGGGGGGGGGGGGGGGGGGGGGGGGGGGGGGGGGGGGGGGGGGGGGGGGGGGGGGGGGGGGGGGGGGGGGGGGGGGGGGGGGGGGGGGGGGGGGGGGGGGGGGGGGGGGGGGGGGGGGGGGGGGGGGGGGGGGGGGGGGGGGGGGGGGGGGGGGGGGGGGGGGGGGGGGGGGGGGGGGGGGGGGGGGGGGGGGGGGGGGGGGGGGGGGGGGGGGGGGGGGGGGGGGGGGGGGGGGGGGGGGGGGGGGGGGGGGGGGGGGGGGGGGGGGGGGGGGGGGGGGGGGGGGGGGGGGGGGGGGGGGGGGGGGGGGGGGGGGGGGGGGGGGGGGGGGGGGGGGGGGGGGGGGGGGGGGGGGGGGGGGGGGGGGGGGGGGGGGGGGGGGGGGGGGGGGGGGGGGGGGGGGGGGGGGGGGGGGGGGGGGGGGGGGGGGGGGGGGGGGGGGGGGGGGGGGGGGGGGGGGGGGGGGGGGGGGGGGGGGGGGGGGGGGGGGGGGGGGGGGGGGGGGGGGGGGGGGGGGGGGGGGGGGGGGGGGGGGGGGGGGGGGGGGGGGGGGGGGGGGGGGGGGGGGGGGGGGGGGGGGGGGGGGGGGGGGGGGGGGGGGGGGGGGGGGGGGGGGGGGGGGGGGGGGGGGGGGGGGGGGGGGGGGGGGGGGGGGGGGGGGGGGGGGGGGGGGGGGGGGGGGGGGGGGGGGGGGGGGGGGGGGGGGGGGGGGGGGGGGGGGGGGGGGGGGGGGGGGGGGGGGGGGGGGGGGGGGGGGGGGGGGGGGGGGGGGGGGGGGGGGGGGGGGGGGGGGGGGGGGGGGGGGGGGGGGGGGGGGGGGGGGGGGGGGGGGGGGGGGGGGGGGGGGGGGGGGGGGGGGGGGAACCCACTAGCTGCCACCATTTTTGTTTTTCCATGTCTTACTATCTCATCCATGTAGCCAAGAGTGGCTATATATAATAAGCCGGTTATTTTACTTCCTCTATACCGGAGTAGTACTATTTGCTGCACAGTATTACTAACCGCCATATTTGAGCAGAACATTATTATGCATGGACCTTGACTATGTACGTCACCATGTGTCCAGATCTGAGATGCCGCGTGTACCAGATGAACGGCGCCGAGTTCGACCCCCGTGATGCTACGTGGGTGCTGAGGAACACTCTTGGAGAGTACTCGCTTTTCATTGGGGACAGCTACCCCATTGTGAAGCGGATGCCACCTTCCGTGCACGACACAGAAGGCCTGCCGTTCATGAAGCATGGTTGTGTCTTCAGTGCGCACCGCCGGATGAACGACATGCTGGGACACGCTATCCCTGATTTATGCCGCTTCAGCTTGGATGAGTCTCCATCGTGTGGAACCGGACTAGAAAGCTGCGACAATGATTCCCGTTGCCTGCCGCTATGGATCGTGCCATCCATGAAGAACACCTGGGACTGGAACCTGGAGGAGGGGGGGGGGGGGGGGGGGGGGGGGGGGGGGGGGGGGGGGGGGGGGGGGGGGGGGGGGGGGGGGGGGGGGGGGGGGGGGGGGGGGGGGGGGGGGGGGGGGGGGGGGGGGGGGGGGGGGGGGGGGGGGGGGGGGGGGGGGGGGGGGGGGGGGGGGGGGGGGGGGGGGGGGGGGGGGGGGGGGGGGGGGGGGGGGGGGGGGGGGGGGGGGGGGGGGGGGGGGGGGGGGGGGGGGGGGGGGGGGGGGGGGGGGGGGGGGGGGGGGGGGGGGGGGGGGGGGGGGGGGGGGGGGGGGGGGGGGGGGGGGGGGGGGGGGGGGGGGGGGGGGGGGGGGGGGGGGGGGGGGGGGGGGGGGGGGGGGGGGGGGGGGGGGGGGGGGGGGGGGGGGGGGGGGGGGGGGGGGGGGGGGGGGGGGGGGGGGGGGGGGGGGGGGGGGGGGGGGGGGGGGGGGGGGGGGGGGGGGGGGGGGGGGGGGGGGGGGGGGGGGGGGGGGGGGGGGGGGGGGGGGGGGGGGGGGGGGGGGGGGGGGGGGGGGGGGGGGGGGGGGGGGGGGGGGGGGGGGGGGGGGGGGGGGGGGGGGGGGGGGGGGGGGGGGGGGGGGGGGGGGGGGGGGGGGGGGGGGGGGGGGGGGGGGGGGGGGGGGGGGGGGGGGGGGGGGGGGGGGGGGGGGGGGGGGGGGGGGGGGGGGGGGGGGGGGGGGGGGGGGGGGGGGGGGGGGGGGGGGGGGGGGGGGGGGGGGGGGGGGGGGGGGGGGGGGGGGGGGGGGGGGGGGGGGGGGGGGGGGGGGGGGGGGGGGGGGGGGGGGGGGGGGGGGGGGGGGGGGGGGGGGGGGGGGGGGGGGGGGGGGGGGGGGGGGGGGGGGGGGGGGGGGGGGGGGGGGGGGGGGGGGGGGGGGGGGGGGGGGGGGGGGGGGGGGGGGGGGGGGGGGGGGGGGGGGGGGGGGGGGGGGGGGGGGGGGGGGGGGGGGGGGGGGGGGGGGGGGGGGGGGGGGGGGGGGGGGGGGGGGGGGGGGGGGGGGGGGGGGGGGGGGGGGGGGGGGGGGGGGGGGGGGGGGGGGGGGGGGGGGGGGGGGGGGGGGGGGGGGGGGGGGGGGGGGGGGGGGGGGGGGGGGGGGGGGGGGGGGGGGGGGGGGGGGGGGGGGGGGGGGGGGGGGGGGGGGGGGGGGGGGGGGGGGGGGGGGGGGGGGGGGGGGGGGGGGGGGGGGGGGGGGGGGGGGGGGGGGGGGGGGGGGGGGGGGGGGGGGGGGGGGGGGGGGGGGGGGGGGGGGGGGGGGGGGGGGGGGGGGGGGGGGGGGGGGGGGGGGGGGGGGGGGGGGGGGGGGGGGGGGGGGGGGGGGGGGGGGGGGGGGGGGGGGGGGGGGGGGGGGGGGGGGGGGGGGGGGGGGGGGGGGGGGGGGGGGGGGGGGGGGGGGGGGGGGGGGGGGGGGGGGGGGGGGGGGGGGGGGGGGGGGGGGGGGGGGGGGGGGGGGGGGGGGGGGGGGGGGGGGGGGGGGGGGGGGGGGGGGGGGGGGGGGGGGGGGGGGGGGGGGGGGGGGGGGGGGGGGGGGGGGGGGGGGGGGGGGGGGGGGGGGGGGGGGGGGGGGGGGGGGGGGGGGGGGGGGGGGGGGGGGGGGGGGGGGGGGGGGGGGGGGGGGGGGGGGGGGGGGGGGGGGGGGGGGGGGGGGGGGGGGGGGGGGGGGGGGGGGGGGGGGGGGGGGGGGGGGGGGGGGGGGGGGGGGGGGGGGGGGGGGGGGGGGGGGGGGGGGGGGGGGGGGGGGGGGGGGGGGGGGGGGGGGGGGGGGGGGGGGGGGGGGGGGGGGGGGGGGGGGGGGGGGGGGGGGGGGGGGGGGGGGGGGGGGGGGGGGGGGGGGGGGGGGGGGGGGGGGGGGGGGGGGGGGGGGGGGGGGGGGGGGGGGGGGGGGGGGGGGGGGGGGGGGGGGGGGGGGGGGGGGGGGGGGGGGGGGGGGGGGGGGGGGGGGGGGGGGGGGGGGGGGGGGGGGGGGGGGGGGGGGGGGGGGGGGGGGGGGGGGGGGGGGGGGGGGGGGGGGGGGGGGGGGGGGGGGGGGGGGGGGGGGGGGGGGGGGGGGGGGGGGGGGGGGGGGGGGGGGGGGGGGGGGGGGGGGGGGGGGGGGGGGGGGGGGGGGGGGGGGGGGGGGGGGGGGGGGGGGGGGGGGGGGGGGGGGGGGGGGGGGGGGGGGGGGGGGGGGGGGGGGGGGGGGGGGGGGGGGGGGGGGGGGGGGGGGGGGGGGGGGGGGGGGGGGGGGGGGGGGGGGGGGGGGGGGGGGGGGGGGGGGGGGGGGGGGGGGGGGGGGGGGGGGGGGGGGGGGGGGGGGGGGGGGGGGGGGGGGGGGGGGGGGGGGGGGGGGGGGGGGGGGGGGGGGGGGGGGGGGGGGGGGGGGGGGGGGGGGGGGGGGGGGGGGGGGGGGGGGGGGGGGGGGGGGGGGGGTATTGCACCCTACTGACTGGCCACATAGTCGACGTGGCACTTTGTTGACTGGTTAAATTGTCACCTGGTTTCTGGGTCCCACATGTTAGTTGGCAGAGCGAAGAAATCAGCTAAAAAACAAAGAGTGTAGTACATCTACACTTCCAATGCATTTAGCCTTTAATCTAAATCGATATTGATTGGCTAATGCACCAACTTGTGCTCTAGGTATAGGCTACATGTCTATCCTTAATTACAGCATGCAACGACCTTCATTTAATCTTCTTCTCTCAATGGTCGCATGCACACATAAGTCTGCTACTTTTGGGCGTTAATTATGCCCTGGTCAATGTGTAAATCTCTAAATGTACAGTCTTTCACGGACGTAGGGAGTAGGTTGAGCACTTGAGCGTGAGCATGTGTGTTGCGTCGTGTGCTGTGTGCCGCATGGGCGCGTGAGTGTTGCGTGCGTCCATGTGTACGTGTGAGTGTTGCATGTTGCATGCATGCATGCATGCATGCATGCATGCATGGGGCTTACTCCCTCCCATTGACATGTTCATATTTCAAGCTTCCTCTGTTCCCTCCATATGGTGATACTCCCTCTGTTCCCAAATACGGAGTAAAATCCTCCCTCTGTTCCCATATATAGAGTATTTGTCTTTCTAGAGATTTCAACAAGTGACTACGTACGGAGCAAAATGAGTGAAGTGAGCGTAGAGGCATAGGGATAATGTAGAAAGGAAGTCTTCGCGATCCATTATTCCCCATCTCGGTCAGAGAGAACTATTCAACTAGTCTTCGCAGTGAAGTGACAATACACGCTGCAGGAGATGGGACACTTAATTAATAAGCTGAACCAGCATGTTGGTGTTACTAAATCAGCCTTACCCAGTACTGCCATCATGTTTGCCAGTAGAGCACGCTTCTGTCCTCCATTAACTGACATATGGGCCCTCTTGTGGTAGACACATATGTCATCGGTGTAACTATTTACACTCCGAAGGACAGTATATCCTGGTAGTAGTAGTAAAATTGAGATTTAATGCACTTTCTTCCCCGTCTTCCACTCTTCTTCCTCCTCTCTTCTTCTTCCTCCTCTCTTCCCCATCGTCGGCCGCACACCATTTCCCCCCGCTCTCTGCTCGCTCGCCCGCGCTATCTTCCTTGGTAGCTCGCGCGTACCATATCCCCCCGCTCATTGCTCGGCCACACGAGGAGAAGCTTCTTCGCTCGCCCGCCCGAATCCACTTCCCCGCTGGCTCGCAGGCACCGAAAACCCCAATGGCAGAACCGACTGACACGCAGAGCCGCGATTGGAATTCCCTCCCCGATGTTCTCTTGGAGCTGATCTGTAATCGTATGGACCTACTCAGCACCGTCCGTCTGGCCGCATGCTCGGTGTCTTTGTACCGTCTACTCGTCTGCAACCGGCCGGCTCTTTTCAAGACACCCTGCTTGCTGATGCCCGATCCTCGCAGGTGGCCCAGACACCGACTTGACGATCCTACGGAGGTTGCCGTGGTGCCCTCGACATGCTACCACTACCTGTCCACCTGTCCTTCATGCGCGGCCACTACTGGGCGGGCATGAAGGCCAACTGGATCGTCCTCATCCACCAATCCGGTAGTCCGTGGCGTCTCGTGGATATCTACACCCAGCGAGAGATCACCCTTCCATCTTTGGATACCGCCGCCATCAAGCCTCGCGGCCCGCCGGACACTCCTGCCTACTACGCACGAGACGCGTCGAGCTTTTGGCTCGACCTCTGTTTGCTGAAGGTTGTAATCTGCGAAGTGCCCACACCATCAGAAGACTACATGGATTACAAGCTCATTGCCGTGTTCAACATGGGATTAGTCTATCTGGAATCCGGTTGCCATACATGGTTATGGCTCATCGTCGATCCTCTTTACCCAACACTTCTGTCTGATGCTATAGTGCACGATGGCATCGTTTATGCGGTCGACGCACAGATTGGCTGCCTATACTGGTGGAATCTATCGTCGTGTAATTGTTCTATCTCATCTCATCTTTACCTTAAGAATATGACTGCCTGTTCATTGTTACAAATTTAGAATATATAGTATGTCTATAACCACATCATTGCTATATGTTCCTCTCATTTCCTAGATTTTTATGACCACACATGTTATTGTTAGAGTTGATATGAGAACAATTGGTATCTAATGATTGTTAGAATAGATATTATGAGTATAACCTCATGATTGCTATATGTTACTCTCATTTCCAGGATTTTTATAACAACGCTTGTTATTGCTTAGAGTTGATATGATAACTGTAGTAAGTGCTATGGTAGAATATGAGTAGGCCCTGTCATATCTGTTTTCCTCTCATTGTTACATGATGTTTGAACCATGATATATTGCTATAATATGAAAGCCATTGGCTTATTTTTTTTAACTTGGGGTATGATTATGACCATGGCATTGCAATTCTCTGTCTATGATATGTGTCACTGTTATAATAATCTTAATTCCACACATACTCTGAACATGATTGTTTATTTTTGTCCTTTTGGTCTCCAATTTGAATTGTTGCAGCAGACGCAAATGCGCTGGCCTTCATGATTCCAGGACCTGGAATCATACCAGCCGATGGGTGGTGGTTTATCGCTCGTTCAGCTGTCGGTGGTCATTTGATGCTCATTTGCACGTACCAAATTGACCAAACCATTTCATCAAACCACATGCAGTACAATGCCTGGGGCGTTCGTGACATTGATGGCTATGGCTGCTTCGTGTTCGAGAAAGATCCCAGCTCCATTGGGCCAGGCGTATTCAACTGGAGGCGGGTTTACAGCCTCGGCAACCACTCCATGTTCCTCAGGCTCAATTATCCGATCATCCAACCAATCATCGATCATATCACCGGCGATGATTACTGTGCTATGCAACTTCCATTCGCTAGGGGGGACTGTGTTTACACATCATACCATGGGTTTCATGAATCACCATATCCGGGGGGGGGGGGGGGGGGGGGGGGGGGGGGGGGGGGGGGGGGGGGGGGGGGGGGGGGGGGGGGGGGGGGGGGGGGGGGGGGGGGGGGGGGGGGGGGGGGGGGGGGGGGGGGGGGGGGGGGGGGGGGGGGGGGGGGGGGGGGGGGGGGGGGGGGGGGGGGGGGGGGGGGGGGGGGGGGGGGGGGGGGGGGGGGGGGGGGGGGGGGGGGGGGGGGGGGGGGGGGGGGGGGGGGGGGGGGGGGGGGGGGGGGGGGGGGGGGGGGGGGGGGGGGGGGGGGGGGGGGGGGGGGGGGGGGGGGGGGGGGGGGGGGGGGGGGGGGGGGGGGGGGGGGGGGGGGGGGGGGGGGGGGGGGGGGGGGGGGGGGGGGGGGGGGGGGGGGGGGGGGGGGTATATATCAATTAGGCTTTAAGTGTGTACTTGTTGGTGAAAGTGTTGTCCAATGGGAATTATATTTTGTATTACTCATGTAGCCTACAAAGTCTGTCACACAGCCTTGTAACTTCTTACCCCATTTCTAAATTTGTACTAGTCCTCTATACCGTATATTGCGCTACTCGTACTACTACCTCCCTCCTAGTTTACTAGTCCCCTTCGTAATTTGTGTCAAATTTTTACCATAAATTTCACTAACTAAATGTTAATGCATGTCACAAAAAATTATATCGTTTTATTCGTATTTGAACATAGTTTCCAATGGAATAATTTTCGGTGACATGCATTGACATTTTGTTAGTTAAACCTATGGTTAAAATGTGACACTAAATACGACTAGTAAGTGTAGCAGTACTAGTATACGTCGGTCAAATTATTCATCATGTCCACACATTGAATTGACGTGACAACACATTGCGCGTGAGGTGACACAAGAATCCCGGCGGCGTCTTCGGGTATTGTGGACTTCAGATTTGGAGTACCACTTATCTGTCGGGGGGGGGGGGGGGGGGGGGGGGGGGGGGGGGGGGGGGGGGGGGGGGGGGGGGGGGGGGGGGGGGGGGGGGGGGGGGGGGGGGGGGGGGGGGGGGGGGGGGGGGGGGGGGGGGGGGGGGGGGGGGGGGGGGGGGGGGGGGGGGGGGGGGGGGGGGGGGGGGGGGGGGGGGGGGGGGGGGGGGGGGGGGGGGGGGGGGGGGGGGGGGGGGGGGGGGGGGGGGGGGGGGGGGGGGGGGGGGGGGGGGGGGGGGGGGGGGGGGGGGGGGGGGGGGGGGGGGGGGGGGGGGGGGGGGGGGGGGGGGGGGGGGGGGGGGGGGGGGGGGGGGGGGGGGGGGGGGGGGGGGGGGGGGGGGGGGGGGGGGGGGGGGGGGGGGGGGGGGGGGGGGGGGGGGGGGGGGGGGGGGGGGGGGGGGGGGGGGGGGGGGGGGGGGGGGGGGGGGGGGGGGGGGGGGGGGGGGGGGGGGGGGGGGGGGGGGGGGGGGGGGGGGGGGGGGGGGGGGGGGGGGGGGGGGGGGGGGGGGGGGGGGGGGGGGGGGGGGGGGGGGGGGGGGGGGGGGGGGGGGGGGGGGGGGGGGGGGGGGGGGGGGGGGGGGGGGGGGGGGGGGGGGGGGGGGGGGGGGGGGGGGGGGGGGGGGGGGGGGGGGGGGGGGGGGGGGGGGGGGGGGGGGGGGGGGGGGGGGGGGGGGGGGGGGGGGGGGGGGGGGGGGGGGGGGGGGGGGGGGGGGGGGGGGGGGGGGGGGGGGGGGGGGGGGGGGGGGGGGGGGGGGGGGGGGGGGGGGGGGGGGGGGGGGGGGGGGGGGGGGGGGGGGGGGGGGGGGGGGGGGGGGGGGGGGGGGGGGGGGGGGGGGGGGGGGGGGGGGGGGGGGGGGGGGGGGGGGGGGGGGGGGGGGGGGGGGGGGGGGGGGGGGGGGGGGGGGGGGGGGGGGGGGGGGGGGGGGGGGGGGGGGGGGGGGGGGGGGGGGGGGGGGGGGGGGGGGGGGGGGGGGGGGGGGGGGGGGGGGGGGGGGGGGGGGGGGGGGGGGGGGGGGGGGGGGGGGGGGGGGGGGGGGGGGGGGGGGGGGGGGGGGGGGGGGGGGGGGGGGGGGGGGGGGGGGGGGGGGGGGGGGGGGGGGGGGGGGGGGGGGGGGGGGGGGGGGGGGGGGGGGGGGGGGGGGGGGGGGGGGGGGGGGGGGGGGGGGGGGGGGGGGGGGGGGGGGGGGGGGGGGGGGGGGGGGGGGGGGGGGGGGGGGGGGGGGGGGGGGGGGGGGGGGGGGGGGGGGGGGGGGGGGGGGGGGGGGGGGGGGGGGGGGGGGGGGGGGGGGGGGGGGGGGGGGGGGGGGGGGGGGGGGGGGGGGGGGGGGGGGGGGGGGGGGGGGGGGGGGGGGGGGGGGGGGGGGGGGGGGGGGGGGGGGGGGGGGGGGGGGGGGGGGGGGGGGGGGGGGGGGGGGGGGGGGGGGGGGGGGGGGGGGGGGGGGGGGGGGGGGGGGGGGGGGGGGGGGGGGGGGGGGGGGGGGGGGGGGGGGGGGGGGGGGGGGGGGGGGGGGGGGGGGGGGGGGGGGGGGGGGGGGGGGGGGGGGGGGGGGGGGGGGGGGGGGGGGGGGGGGGGGGG
Source organism: Thinopyrum obtusiflorum (assembly GCA_036873465.1). Taxonomy (NCBI): domain Eukaryota; kingdom Viridiplantae; phylum Streptophyta; class Magnoliopsida; order Poales; family Poaceae; genus Thinopyrum; species Thinopyrum obtusiflorum. The sequence continues at coordinate 19,604 of JAAAWM010011880.1, forward strand.
GGGGGGGGGGGGGGGGGGGGGGGGGGGGGGGGGGGGGGGGGGGGGGGGGGGGGGGGGGGGGGGGGGGGGGGGGGGGGGGGGGGGGGGGGGGGGGGGGGGGGGGGGGGGGGGGGGGGGGGGGGGGGGGGGGGGGGGGGGGGGGGGGGGGGGGGGGGGGGGGGGGGGGGGGGGGGGGGGGGGGGGGGGGGGGGGGGGGGGGGGGGGGGGGGGGGGGGGGGGGGGGGGGGGGGGGGGGGGGGGGGGGGGGGGGGGGGGGGGGGGGGGGGGGGGGGGGGGGGGGGGGGGGGGGGGGGGGGGGGGGGGGGGGGGGGGGGGGGGGGGGGGGGGGGGGGGGGGGGGGGGGGGGGGGGGGGGGGGGGGGGGGGGGGGGGGGGGGGGGGGGGGGGGGGGGGGGGGGGGGGGGGGGGGGGGGGGGGGGGGGGGGGGGGGGGGGGGGGGGGGGGGGGGGGGGGGGGGGGGGGGGGGGGGGGGGGGGGGGGGGGGGGGGGGGGGGGGGGGGGGGGGGGGGGGGGGGGGGGGGGGGGGGGGGGGGGGGGGGGGGGGGGGGGGGGGGGGGGGGGGGGGGGGGGGGGGGGGGGGGGGGGGGGGGGGGGGGGGGGGGGGGGGGGGGGGGGGGGGGGGGGGGGGGGGGGGGGGGGGGGGGGGGGGGGGGGGGGGGGGGGGGGGGGGGGGGGGGGGGGGGGGGGGGGGGGGGGGGGGGGGGGGGGGGGGGGGGGGGGGGGGGGGGGGGGGGGGGGGGGGGGGGGGGGGGGGGGGGGGGGGGGGGGGGGGGGGGGGGGGGGGGGGGGGGGGGGGGGGGGGGGGGGGGGGGGGGGGGGGGGGGGGGGGGGGGGGGGGGGGGGGGGGGGGGGGGGGGGGGGGGGGGGGGGGGGGGGGGGGGGGGGGGGGGGGGGGGGGGGGGGGGGGGGGGGGGGGGGGGGGGGGGGGGGGGGGGGGGGGGGGGGGGGGGGGGGGGGGGGGGGGGGGGGGGGGGGGGGGGGGGGGGGGGGGGGGGGGGGGGGGGGGGGGGGGGGGGGGGGGGGGGGGGGGGGGGGGGGGGGGGGGGGGGGGGGGGGGGGGGGGGGGGGGGGGGGGGGGGGGGGGGGGGGGGGGGGGGGGGGGGGGGGGGGGGGGGGGGGGGGGGGGGGGGGGGGGGGGGGGGGGGGGGGGGGGGGGGGGGGGGGGGGGGGGGGGGGGGGGGGGGGGGGGGGGGGGGGGGGGGGGGGGGGGGGGGGGGGGGGGGGGGGGGGGGGGGGGGGGGGGGGGGGGGGGGGGGGGGGGGGGGGGGGGGGGGGGGGGGGGGGGGGGGGGGGGGGGGGGGGGGGGGGGGGGGGGGGGGGGGGGGGGGGGGGGGGGGGGGGGGGGGGGGGGGGGGGGGGGGGGGGGGGGGGGGGGGGGGGGGGGGGGGGGGGGGGGGGGGGGGGGGGGGGGGGGGGGGGGGGGGGGGGGGGGGGGGGGGGGGGGGGGGGGGGGGGGGGGGGGGGGGGGGGGGGGGGGGGGGGGGGGGGGGGGGGGGGGGGGGGGGGGGGGGGGGGGGGGGGGGGGGGGGGGGGGGGGGGGGGGGGGGGGGGGGGGGGGGGGGGGGGGGGGGGGGGGGGGGGGGGGGGGGGGGGGGGGGGGGGGGGGGGGGGGGGGGGGGGGGGGGGGGGGGGGGGGGGGGGGGGGGGGGGGGGGGGGGGGGGGGGGGGGGGGGGGGGGGGGGGGGGGGGGGGGGGGGGGGGGGGGGGGGGGGGGGGGGGGGGGGGGGGGGGGGGGGGGGGGGGGGGGGGGGGGGGGGGGGGGGGGGGGGGGGGGGGGGGGGGGGGGGGGGGGGGGGGGGGGGGGGGGGGGGGGGGGGGGGGGGGGGGGGGGGGGGGGGGGGGGGGGGGGGGGGGGGGGGGGGGGGGGGGGGGGGGGGGGGGGGGGGGGGGGGGGGGGGGGGGGGGGGGGGGGGGGGGGGGGGGGGGGGGGGGGGGGGGGGGGGGGGGGGGGGGGGGGGGGGGGGGGGGGGGGGGGGGGGGGGGGGGGGGGGGGGGGGGGGGGGGGGGGGGGGTTGGTGTGCAGCACCAGAACCTTTTTGCTGCCCGTCTGCCGGCCGTTGACCACCACCGGCAAGGTATTGCCGGTCTTGTGCCACATCGCGTGCATGCCGCACTCCGACTGTATCTTGCGACACGTCCACGTGCCCCTTTTGAACACCCTGGAATTGCGCTGGAATAAATGCTTGCTTAGGCCACTCAGTGTGATACCTGCAATATTGTCGAATACAGGTTTTAGTGTACGTGGTTGGCATTTTCATAACATCTTTGGCATGTTGCAGTCACTTGTTTCACTTTTTATTAACTGTCAAATTGTAATTGCTTCACTAGGTTTGAGTCTAAAAAGAAAATAGAGCTATAAACAAAGGAATATGTTTGTGCAAGTAGACGGCCGATCGGTGTCTTACCTGGAAGTTTCTCAGGATGGGTGTAGCATATGCCGTGCTCGCTGTCGATGGTTGGTATGAACAAATCGATGAGAGGGTGAGATCTCGCGCTATCAGCAGTCACTTTGGCCTCAAGGTGCTCGATCAGCTCCTGATCCGTGGGATCGAACTTGACGCCAGCCGACAGCACCGGCCAATCCTTCTTGGACTTGCATCTGTTAATTCCAGTTATATGGTACTCAATGTATGATCAATCGACTGTTTTAAGTGAATGATGAAAGAATTCGACAGATAAGTGGTACTCCAAATCTGAAGTCCACAATACCCGAAGACGCCGCCGGGATTCTTGTGTCACCTCACGCGCAGCGTGTTGTCACATCATTTCAATGTGTGGACATGATGAATAATTTGACCGACGTATACTAGTACTGCTACTGTACTACTTACTAGTCGTATTTAGTGTCACATTTTAACCATAGGTTTAACTAACAAAATGTCAATGCATGTCACCGAAAATTATTCCATTGGAAACTATGTTCAAATACGAATAAAACGATATATTTTTTGTGACATGCATTAACATTTAGTTAGTGAAATTTATGGTCAAAATTTGACACAAATTACGAAGGGGACCAGTAAACCAGGAGGGAGGTAGTAGTACGAGTAGCGCAATATACGGTATAGAGGACTAGTACAAATTTAGAAATGGGGTAAGAAGTTACAAGGCTGTGCGACAGACTTTGTAGGCTACATGAGTAATACAAAATATAATTCCCATTGGAAAACACTTTCACCAACAAGTACCTAATTGGGGGGGGGGGGGGGGGGGGGGGGGGGGGGGGGGGGGGGGGGGATATATATGGCTTTTGCACAGCATCTCCATCATCATTATCAGTACATCCTACGCAGGTGAGTTAGGATGCACTTGATCCCAGAAAGGTATCTATCCTTCTAACCAGAGGAGTGCTTCAAACTAACAACAGTACATAATATCCAACAAAAGAGGGTCATGCTACAGCAGCAGGACACATGGCTCAGTCTAGATATTAGTACGAATCAAGTTGTGCATATTTGCTGTTGGCATGAACCACATCGCCGCATGTCGGGTTTGCAAAAGCCATCCATCGCATGGAAGCTTGATGCCTTTCACACACTGAAGATTATCTGGCAACAAGCTGTGTCGATGAATCTCTGGATATGGTGATTCATGAAACCCATGGCATGATGTGTAAACACAGTTCCCCCTGGCGAATGGAAGTTGCATAGCACGGTAATCATCACCGGTGATATGATCAATGATTGGTTGGATGATCGGATAATTGAGCCTGAGGAACATGGAGTGGTTGCCGAGGCTGTAAACCCGCCTCTAGTTGAATACGCATGGCCCAACGGAGCTGGGATCTTTCTCGAACACAAAGCAGCCATAGCCATCAATGTCACGAACGCCCCAGGCATTGTACTGCATGTGGTTTGATGAAATGGTTTGGTCAATTTGGTACGTGCAAATGAGCATCAAATGACCGCCGTCAGCTGAACGAGCGATAAACCACCACGCATCGGCTGGTATGATTCCAGGTCCTGGAACCATGAAGGCCAGCGCATTTGCATCTGCTGCAACAATTCAAATTTGAGACCAAAAGGACAAAAATAAACAATCATGTTCAGAGTATGCGTGGAATTAAGATTATTATAACAGTGACACATATCATAGACAGAGAATTGCAATGCCGTGGTCATAATCATACCCCAAGTTAAAAAAAATAAGCCAATGGCTTTCATATTCTAGCAATATATCATGGTTCAAACATCATGTAACAATGAGAGGAAAACAGATATGACAGGGCCTACTCATATTCTACCATAGCACTTACTACAGTTATCATATCAACTCTAAGCAATAACATGCATTGTTATAAAAATCCTGGAAATGATAGTAACATATAGCAATCATGAGGTTATACTCATAATATCTATTCTAACAATCATTAGATGCCAATTGTTCTCATATCAACTCTAACAATAACATGTGTGGTCATAAAAATCTAGGAAATGAGAGGAACATATAGCAATGATGTGGTTATAGACGTACTATATATTATAAATTTGTAACAATGAACAGGCAGTCGTATTCTTAAGGTAAAGATGAGATGAGATAGAACAATTACACGACGATAGATTCCACCAGTATAGGCAGCCAATCTGTGCGTCGACCGCATAAACGATGCCATCGTGCACTATAGCATCAGACAGAAATGTTGGGTGAAGAGGATCGACGATGAGCCATAACCATGTATGGCGACCGGATTCCAGATAGACTAATCCCATGTTGAACACGGCAATGAGCTTGTAATCCATGTAGTCTTGTGATGGTGTGGGCACTTCGCAGATTACAACCTTCAGCAAACAGAGGTCGAGCCAAAAGCTCGACGCGTCTCGTGCGTAGTAGGCAGAAGTGTCCGGCGGGCCGCGAGGCTCGATGGCGGCGGTATGCAACGATGGAAGGGTGATCTCTCGCTGGGTGTAGATATCCATGAGATGCCACGGACTACCGGATTGGTGGATGAGGACGATCTAGTTGGCCTTCATGCCTGCCCAGTAGTGGCCGTGCATGAAGGACAGGTGGACGGGTAGTGGTAGCATGTCGAGGGGCACCACGGCAACCTCCGTAGGATCATCAAGTCGGTGTCTGGGCCACCTGCAAGGATCGGGCATCAGCAAGCAGGGTGTCTTGAAAAGAGTCGGCGGGTTACAGACGAGTAGACGGTACAAAGACACCGAGCATGCGGCCAGACGGACGGTGCTGAGCAGGTCCATACGATTACAGATCTGCTCCAAGAGAACATCGGGGAGGGAATTCCAATCGCTGCTCTGCGTGTCAGTCGGTTCTGCCATAGGGTTTTTTAGGGCACTGAGTGACTGGGGTTTTCGGTGCCTGCGAGCCAGCGGGGAAGTGGATTCGGGCGGGCGAGCGAAGAAGATGGCGTCTGTGGCCGAGCAGTGAGCGGGGGGATATGGTACGCACGAGCTACCAAGGAAGATGGCGCGGGCGGGCGAGCAGTGAGCAGGGGGAAATGGTGTGCAGCCGACGATGGGGAAGACAGGAGAAAGAAGAAGAGAGGAGGAAGAAGAGTGAAAGACGGGGAAGAAAGTGCATTAAATCTCAATTCTACTAGTACTAATACCAGGATATACCGTCCTTCGGAGTGTAAATAGTTACGCCGATGACATGTGGGTCTACCTCAAGAGGGCCCATATGTCAGTTAATGGAGGAGAGAGGTGCGTAGTCGTATTTGCGGAAGCGTGCTCCACTGGCAAACATGATGGCAGTACTGGGTAAGGCTGATTTAGTAACACCAACACGCTGGTTCAGCTTATTAATCAAGTGTCCCATCTGCTGCAGCGTGTATTGTCACTTCACTGTGAAGACTAGTTGAATAGTTCTCTCTGACCGAGATGGGGAATAATGGATCGCGAAGACTTCCTATCTATAGTATCCCTATGCCTGTACGCTCGGGCCCCTCCCAACGCTCCGCCTTGTACAGGTGCTAAGGCTGCCATGTAGGCAAAAAGTCTGATGTGGCAAGGTAATTAAGAGGAGAGATAAGTGTGGTGACCCCAGTACTAAGCACGAGAACCTAGACAAAAGAATTAAATGGAATAATCCCACCAATGCATGAAGAACTTTAGTTACAAAATCATTAAATAAAGGATGCTTAGCACCAACAAGTTAAGCACCTGTACATGTAAGCATTGGGAGCTTTAGTTGCTAAAGTTTTTAATGTGCTTAGCACCCCATGTAAGCATCGATGCATCCTGTCCAACAAGATGAAACATTGGCCAAGGCACCCGGCGCCAATAATGTAGGAGTACTAGTACTACCTCCTTTCCGGTTTATAGGGCTCAATTCAAAAATCTCATCAACCAAGGTAGATGATGAGTGGTGGAATAATTTTTGTAGTTTGCAAAAACACTCAATTAATGCACTCGTTTTCCTCAAAAAATTATGTTTACCAATGCATTAATTTTGTGTCAAACTTTGACCATCTACTCCCTCCATCCAGGTGAGTCATCTTTGGTTGTGCACCGTGACCAAGGAGGGAAAAACAAGAGAACTTAATGTTTATTTGCTACTCCCTCCGTTCCTAAATATTGTCTTTTTAGACATTCAAATGGAATACAACATACGGATGTATGTAGACATATTTTAGAGTGTAGATTCACTCATTTTGCTCCGTACGTAGTCACTTGTTGAAATCTCTAGAGAGACAAATACTCCGTGGGAATAGAGGGAGGCTTTTACTCCGTATTTGGGAACAGCGGGAGTATCACAATATGGAGGGAACAGAGGAAGCTTGAAATATGAACATGTCAATGGGAGGGAGTAAAAGCCTCATGCATGCATGCATGCATGCAACATGCAACACTCACACGTACACATGGACGCACGCAACACTCACGCACCCATGCCGCACACAGCACGTGACGCAACACACACGCTCACGTTCAAGTGCTCAACCTACTCCCTACGTCCGTGAAAGACTATACATTTAGAGATTTACACATTGACCAGGGCATAATTAACGCCCAAAAGTAGCAGATTTATGTGTGCATGCGACCATTGAGAGAAGAAGATTAAATGAAGGTTTTTGCATGTTGTAATTAAGGATAGACATGTAGCCTATAGCTAGAGCACAAGTTGGTGCATTAGTCAATCAATATCGATTTTAGATTAAAGGCTAAATGCATTGGAAGTGTAGATGTACACTCTTTGTTTTTTAGCCGATGTACACTCTTTGTTGGAAGACCGAGGGAGTACACGTGCATGCACTCACATACGCAGCCAGGGTGGTTCGCGCGCAAGGGTTGGACTCCTGTCGCGCATGCGTAAAGTTTTGTTCAACTGATTTCTTTGCTCTGCCAACTGACAGGTGGGACCCAGAAACCAGGTGACAATTTAACCAGTCAACAAAGTGCCACGTCGACAATGTGGCCGGACAGTAGGGTGCAATACGGTGCTCTACGATGAGCTAGTGATCGTATAATCACCGCAAAACTATATATAGTGACCGTAAAGAGCGTATTGTTACATACGTTGACCGCCAGTGTATTTTTCTCATTTCAAATTAAGCCATATTTAACCGGAAAGGACTAGTACTTGTACTGCTTTGATGTGTCCCATCAACTCGCCGAACGAGGAGAAGCTTGCTTACTACACCTCTCCCTCTCCCACGCGCGTGGTGGCTCGCGGGACGAGGAGAGGGTTTTGACTACAGCGCCCTCTCCCTCTCCCTCTCCCTCTCACTCGCCCTCGCCCTCGTGGTGGACGTGCAGCAGTTCAATCGGTGTCAGATTGCCAGAAGCATATTGTACTGTAGTATCATCATTGTTGGACCTTCCGAAGAGGCGAAGAGCCAAGTGCAAGGTTCACACGAGTATGAACTGTTGAAGCTCCCGAAGAGGCAAAGAGCCAAGCACAAGGTTTTATAGGAGTTGTCGTCCTAGTAGGAGTATTACAACTATAGCGAACGATGCTACTGTATGATGCCGCCACGTCACCTATATCCAAAGCTGTGCCACCTTTTTTTCTCAATGAGCGTGTTGGATCCCGTGCAACAACCACACAAGTTGCACGTACACATAACACATTTACTAGTAATAAATTCTAAAGGACAAATGCCAGTATGCCACACATTCATTAGATAAATTTGTAAACGACTAGTCTACATATATTCACAGCGCTACCGTTTACAATTTACCATACCCCACTTACACGTTATAGATGGGCTACATGTCCTCCTCCAGGTTCCAGTCCCAGGTGTTCTTCATGGATGGCACGATCCATAGCGGTGGGCAACGGGAATCATTGTCACAGCTTTCTAGTCCAGTTCCACATGATGGAGACTCATCCAAGCTGAAGCGGCATAAATCAGGGATAGCGTGTCCCAGCATGTCGTTCATCCGGCGGTGCGCACTAAAGACACAACCATGCTTCATGAACGGCAGGCCTTCGGTGTCGTGCACGGAAGGTGGCATCCGCTTCACAATGGGGTAGCTGTCCCCAATGAAAAGCGAGTACTCTCCAAGAGTGTTCCTCGGCACCCACGTAGCATCACGGGGGTCGAACTCGGCGCCGTTCATCTGGTACACGCGGCATCTCAGATCTGGACACATGATGACGTACACAGTCAAGGTCCATGCATAATAATATTGTGCTCAAATATGGCGGTCAGTAATACTGTGCAGCAAATAGTACTACTCCGGTATAGAGGAAGTAAAATAACCGGCTTATTATATATAGCCACTCTTGGCTACATGGATGAGATAGTAAGACATGGAAAAACAAAAATGGTGGCAGCTAGTGGGTTCAAGTCTTCAAGGGCCTAGCTAGCTATACGCGTCCTCCAAGGTAAAAAGTACTCCTACTAGTAAGTAGTACAACAACGAAAGAGAAGGCGAGAGGGTTAAAAAATATAATACTAAATGGAATACCTGGGTAGATGGTGACGGTCCGATCGTGGTAGATTGAGTGACCATGTTGCACATCAGTGGTACCATGGGTAACGATTGATAAGATAGTTGATCCCAATATGCCAAAGTCAGCTACAAGGTTCCAGGTTAGACCGAATCGCGGATGCAAATGCACATCCAGGATCGGCAATCTTATTTTGATCGGGGGATGACTGGTCCCTGCAAAATTGTGGAGTACGTTAGGGATGCAAATGATGGTTTGTGCATTCCGTTTGTAATCTCCCGTACCGTAGGATGGCAACCAGATGAAACAAGTCCCCTGGCTTGTCACCGTGAAGATGCGGCCTAGATGGCGCACGGCGACATCGAACATGTAGGGGTACAAATCTGCCGCGGCCAACATGCGCCAGCCTCTGCCGTTACTGCCTCTTGCATTGATGGCAATCCTTATGTCGAACACCGCGATGAGATAGTAATCATCGTAGCTGCGTCGCTTTCTCGGCGGGTCCGCAATTGCTATCTTCTTCAATCTCATGTAGGCATCATCATACGTATTCAAGCCCAGCCAATCCGGAAGGCCGATCCCAATGGTTGAGAAGGGGTCTACGGGAACGGTCGCACTGCTGTGGATGTCGTGCAAAATGATGGTGGTATCCGGCCGGAGGTATGCAAGCCAATCTTCGTTGGCACCGACCCAGACCTATATATAAGACGGTGGGCAGCGGAGAAATTACGGGATGGAAATGGAATAACTAAGTACTACATGATCAAACTCCATGACTGACCTGCTCATCGGACAAAATCCGACTACCTCTCAACGTCGGCAACTCTAGCGGAGTCAATGTGCAACCATGGCCAGGGAGCGGTGGACTGTTCGAAGGATTGTCCCATAGAAGAACCTACTCCTCGAGGACGCATGGAAGACCAACAAGCATGGCCTTTTCCCAAGCCTGTTTAAGCACCGTCTTGAAAAAGTTGGTGCAGGAAGCTCCGAGTCTTGCGGCGGTGAGGACGTTGGAGCGGCGTGCGATTTCTCCCAAAGGATCGTCGTCCAAGGTCTCCCAGCCCCGACGAGGAGGAGAACCGCCTGGCGAATCCATGGGAGCAGCGACGAACTGCCTTCTCTTCGGGGGGAGGGGAACTGGCGAGGAGGAGATAAGAGCGTAGTAACAGCAGGGCCTCGTCCCTTCCAACTGTAGCTCCTCGATCGTTCCTTAGCGAAGGGGTGAGGCTATTATTTACTACGTACTTGTACTGTAGTAGTAGTAGTAGTACTGCTTTCTCAACTAGTAGTGCGATGTACTGTACTTCTATAGTGCACCAGTTTTGAACTCTTGAATCTCAAGGCCAAGAAGCTACAATTGCAAGTGGAGGGTACTACTGTTCTCTAGAACCATCATTGTACTATCAATGCAGATAAAGTACACCTGCATAGTGGGTACTCTCCGTGCTCTATTCAAGCGCGTAGCTGGCCTACTCAGCCGCTCCTCTCATGCACAGTTCCCAATGCCGCGCCAGGCTTTTCCGGCTCCTCGGGCTTAATTGGGAGGCGCTAGTTTAAATATGCTACTAGCTGACGAGGAAGCTGCAAGCGAGGTGTGGCTAGGGCGAGCACGCGAGCCATGAGATGATGGGAAGGAAAACCCGTTCACGTGGCTGGGCTATCCAGTGCACCCAGATTGTGGTGCGACATGTCCGTTCGACTTCAAAACTCAAACTACTCGTGTACGATATTGGCTCGCAGCGAAGTTACTATTAAAAAAAAGGCCGTCGTGCGTTCGGCCGAGATCGAACCCACAAAATGAGGTATACACTCCCGCGATCACTAGTAGTACTCGTTGGAGTACAACGCAACCTAGAATCGCCTTTTGTCGCTAGTAGTACATTGTTCCTTATAAGAAACCACTAATAATGCCAAGAAACTACAACCACTTGCATACATGGCAGACTTAAGATAAGACTACCTTATCAACCATTGTACATGCCCTAACCAACCAGCCCTACCAAGAAACGACTACTCTAAAAGTGCCGTTATAGGCATGTTTCAACCCATGTCGCCCCTTAAGTCAACGCCTTCTATTCGACCGGCAAGTTTGGCGTTATGACTTGTGGGACCTACATGTCAGTCTGCACAAAAATCCCCGAGTGACCTCCTACCTCCGGCCCGTCCACCTAGTCATCCTCGGCCATGGGACGCAGCTACCGCCGCCGGCAGAAGGCGAGGTCAAAACCGCCGGCGGTGTGGAGCCCATCTTGTGGCAGCCTGGATGCCAGCTCCGTCCAGCGCTCGCGACCGCTAGCTAGCCAAGATAGCTCCGTCCAGCTGCTTGTCTGCATGGTTTGCTAGCTAGATTGGCACGGCGGCGCGGCGGCTTGCTCGCGCGCGCCGCGCTAAGGCCAGCCATCTGGCTCGAGCGAAGGCTAGCACGGCGGCTTGCTCGCTCGTGAGTCACACTCGGGCCAGCCTGCCAATCCGTGCGGAGGCCAGCGCGGCGTCCGGCCCGTCCGGCAGAGCGGCGGCCAACTCGCTCATCACCGGCGCCACCGACGAACATGCATCAGTACTGTTTGAAGTAATGTTCAGGAAAAATAATGATTTGAGGGGGAATAACAGGGGGGGGGGGGGGGGGGGGGGGGGGGGGGGGGGGGGGGGGGGGGGGGGGGGGGGGGGGGGGGGGGGGGGGGGGGGGGGGGGGGGGGGGGGGGGGGGGGGGGGGGGGGGGGGGGGGGGGGGGGGGGGGGGGGGGGGGGGGGGGGGGGGGGGGGGGGGGGGGGGGGGGGGGGGGGGGGGGGGGGGGGGGGGGGGGGGGGGGGGGGGGGGGGGGGGGGGGGGGGGGGGGGGGGGGGGGGGGGGGGGGGGGGGGGGGGGGGGGGGGGGGGGGGGGGGGGGGGGGGGGGGGGGGGGGGGGGGGGGGGGGGGGGGGGGGGGGGGGGGGGGGGGGGGGGGGGGGGGGGGGGGGGGGGGGGGGGGGGGGGGGGGGGGGGGGGGGGGGGGGGGGGGGGGGGGGGGGGGGGGGGGGGGGGGGGGGGGGGGGGGGGGGGGGGGGGGGGGGGGGGGGGGGGGGGGGGGGGGGGGGGGGGGGGGGGGGGGGGGGGGGGGGGGGGGGGGGGGGGGGGGGGGGGGGGGGGGGGGGGGGGGGGGGGGGGGGGGGGGGGGGGGGGGGGGGGGGGGGGGGGGGGGGGGGGGGGGGGGGGGGGGGGGGGGGGGGGGGGGGGGGGGGGGGGGGGGGGGGGGGGGGGGGGGGGGGGGGGGGGGGGGGGGGGGGGGGGGGGGGGGGGGGGGGGGGGGGGGGGGGGGGGGGGGGGGGGGGGGGGGGGGGGGGGGGGGGGGGGGGGGGGGGGGGGGGGGGGGGGGGGGGGGGGGGGGGGGGGGGGGGGGGGGGGGGGGGGGGGGGGGGGGGGGGGGGGGGGGGGGGGGGGGGGGGGGGGGGGGGGGGGGGGGGGGGGGGGGGGGGGGGGGGGGGGGGGGGGGGGGGGGGGGGGGGGGGGGGGGGGGGGGGGGGGGGGGGGGGGGGGGGGGGGGGGGGGGGGGGGGGGGGGGGGGGGGGGGGGGGGGGGGGGGGGGGGGGGGGGGGGGGGGGGGGGGGGGGGGGGGGGGGGGGGGGGGGGGGGGGGGGGGGGGGGGGGGGGGGGGGGGGGGGGGGGGGGGGGGGGGGGGGGGGGGGGGGGGGGGGGGGGGGGGGGGGGGGGGGGGGGGGGGGGGGGGGGGGGGGGGGGGGGGGGGGGGGGGGGGGGGGGGGGGGGGGGGGGGGGGGGGGGGGGGGGGGGGGGGGGGGGGGGGGGGGGGGGGGGGGGGGGGGGGGGGGGGGGGGGGGGGGGGGGGGGGGGGGGGGGGGGGGGGGGGGGGGGGGGGGGGGGGGGGGGGGGGGGGGGGGGGGGGGGGGGGGGGGGGGGGGGGGGGGGGGGGGGGGGGGGGGGGGGGGGGGGGGGGGGGGGGGGGGGGGGGGGGGGGGGGGGGGGGGGGGGGGGGGGGGGGGGGGGGGGGGGGGGGGGGGGGGGGGGGGGGGGGGGGGGGGGGGGGGGGGGGGGGGGGGGGGGGGGGGGGGGGGGGGGGGGGGGGGGGGGGGGGGGGGGGGGGGGGGGGGGGGGGGGGGGGGGGGGGGGGGGGGGGGGGGGGGGGGGGGGGGGGGGGGGGGGGGGGGGGGGGGGGGGGGGGGGGGGGGGGGGGGGGGGGGGGGGGGGGGGGGGGGGGGGGGGGGGGGGGGGGGGGGGGGGGGGGGGGGGGGGGGGGGGGGGGGGGGGGGGGGGGGGGGGGGGGGGGGGGGGGGGGGGGGGGGGGGGGGGGGGGGGGGGGGGGGGGGGGGGGGGGGGGGGGGGGGGGGGGGGGGGGGGGGGGGGGGGGGGGGGGGGGGGGGGGGGGGGGGGGGGGGGGGGGGGGGGGGGGGGGGGGGGGGGGGGGGGGGGGGGGGGGGGGGGGGGGGGGGGGGGGGGGGGGGGGGGGGGGGGGGGGGGGGGGGGGGGGGGGGGGGGGGGGGGGGGGGGGGGGGGGGGGGGGGGGGGGGGGGGGGGGGGGGGGGGGGGGGGGGGGGGGGGGGGGGGGGGGGGGGGGGGGGGGGGGGGGGGGGGGGGGGGGGGGGGGGGGGGGGGGGGGGGGGGGGGGGGGGGGGGGGGGGGGGGGGGGGGGGGGGGGGGGGGGGGGGGGGGGGGGGGGGGGGGGGGGGGGGGGGGGGGGGGGGGGGGGGGGGGGGGGGGGGGGGGGGGGGGGGGGGGGGGGGGGGGGGGGGGGGGGGGGGGGGGGGGGGGGGGGGGGGGGGGGGGGGGGGGGGGGGGGGGGGGGGGGGGGGGGGGGGGGGGGGGGGGGGGGGGGGGGGGGGGGGGGGGGGGGGGGGGAGACCTAGAGAGTGGGGGAAGAGATGTGTGCATGCTCGAGAGACAAGATAGAGACCTATATTGGGGTCCGGACTTTAGAAGAGAGGGGGGTGTTAATGTGCTCGTGTGTTTGTGTCTGGGGGAGAGAACGACTTGTGTAATTGAGATATATATGGTCAATAGTGTGCGCCCTCGTCCACCATAGTGTAGGCCCTTCACTGACACCCTCGTCCGCCCCATCGCTGGCCCTTCATACAAGCCCTCGTCCGCCGCAACAGATCTGCCTCACCGAAAGCACTGTGAACCCCGCCCGCCAAAGCCTTCGTCCACTGCACCGGACCCGCTCCATGGATGCCATATTCAACTCCACCGGCCCTGCTTTACTGACGCCGCAGCCTCATAAGGTTATTTCGATTTGTACTCCTTAGGTTTTTCTCTTCTTGATCGTGCAACTGTTCACTTACCACAGATGAGCTTTCTTGCATGTCGACAGGCGCCGCAACCGAAGCACCGGAGCTGCTTGAGCGACGGCGACAGCTGGCCCAAACTCAACCGCAACACGAGCACCATCGACGATCCTTAGCTATCAAGTATGATAACGATACCCATACACCGTCGAGAATCAGGTACTATTATCCAACGGCCGGCGCCTACGTTCACTTTCTTAGCATAAGCACCGCACCTTTGAATTTCTTCAGGACATCATTCAATTTTTCATGAGACGCGTTATTCTGCTTGCCCCTGTAGGGCCATACTTCTGGCAGTGAACATGTTACATGTGCTAAATTATATACCAGTGCACCTATAGTTAATATTCTTTAGTTTTGTCCTAAGTATTACTGTACTTCCTAGATATCACTGCCTACTATTTTACTTCTTGCATGCTATATTTATGATAATGGTGTTGTTCTGATGCCACCTGTTGGTTCCATCAGACTGCTTCATGTTCTCTATGCTTAATTACACATCAGCAAACTAGCATGTGGTTCCACTGCTTTTTGTTCGTTTTACCCTACATTTTCTGATGCTAGCTATTACATCACTGCTCCGAGCCTCTGTTCATTAATTTTTTGTGTGTTCTTGATCTTCCCAAGTTGCATGACTAATTTGATGCTTCTATTAATTATGGAGCTGCCAACCCCATTAAACAAAATATTTGTTCTTTTGGGGCTGGCACCTCGAACAAGCATAAAAATAGAGGGAAGCAGATATATTGTCGTGTATGCACACACCCTTCTTTCATTAGTTTAGATGAACCATTGATGATCAATTCGAACCAGTGCATGCGATTAAAATTAATTTTACCTAAATAGAGGGTGCAGAATAAACTACAACAACTAGATTTGCAACCATGGGATGCTGACGATATCTTCAAAGAAACATTGCAACAGCAGCGAGGCTTCACAACAACATATGGTAAGCCAGTGTGTTTTAGTACATGTGAAATGTAATGCGTGTGGGCTGCTTTCTTGGCTTGTGCCCTCAACCTGTAATCCTACAGAATTACAAATAGTTCAGTTGTCTGCTTTGCTGTATTGCTTGATTCGAATGCTTGCTTGTTACTTGTTACGCTATAC
This sequence comes from Thinopyrum obtusiflorum, assembly GCA_036873465.1. Lineage (NCBI taxonomy): Eukaryota > Viridiplantae > Streptophyta > Magnoliopsida > Poales > Poaceae > Thinopyrum > Thinopyrum obtusiflorum. The sequence continues at coordinate 34,841 of JAAAWM010011880.1, forward strand.
CTGAGTTGGCCAATATGTCAGCAGTGCCTGCTGTACTATCGTAAAGAAATGCATGCCTAGTTCATTTGAGTCCTTAACTTTTCCTTTGAACTTCATCACAAGACTGTCTTCGTAGTTTATATGAGGCTACACTGTTAAGTGCTTTCTCATATTATTTCAACTGCTTAGATGCCTTGGCAACTTAAATATAGCGGTGGTACACTCCCTTTCAACTAGGGATGTCAACTGGGTCCCGTTTAATCCCGATTAAAGTCCACTAGTGGTATGATAGTTCAAAAGAGTTTTTGTTTTTTGAGGAAAATGAACTAGGGAGCTAGCAAAAACTAACTAGATGGGACTGGCGGATGTCGTTTATTTGCCACTTACATCCCTAGCTTCATCTTACCATTTTAATCTCTTTTCGGCTGATGCTGCTTCGAACCATTTAAATATAGCTTGCCATGCTCGGCAATAATTCGTATGTCATTTACCATGTAAGCTTACTGCCTGGATCATGCGATAACCATCTCTTACTTATGTCCAGCGGAAACCTTTCAGGATGCCGTTCACACTAGGAGACAATGTACAACCCCAGAATCTATTTGTGGAAGCAGTGCGCCATCCATGTTACCAGATGGTAGCAGTTCAGAGGCAACACCGCCGGAGAGCAGTCTGAACACAGATATTATAGTTCTTGAGGCTCTACTAGAGGCAGAAAGAGATGGTGTGGCTGCCATGAATGAGGTAATCTCGATCTTGAAGCTGGAAATCATGCAATTAGCTGCACGCATTATGCAAGCAACCCAAGAATTGGAGGAAGTAAGAATGTTGCATTTGAAGACGGAGGAGGTCCTGCTGCTTCTGCTATCTGAAGCCTAGGGTAATCCCAGTTCTTCTTTAGATACCAGTTGAAACTGTCATTAGATTATTGTACTTGCATGTTGTGTCATGTCTCTGAATGGATTATGTTGTAAGACACCCTTCCATGAGTTGTAATGATCCGAATTTTGTAGGCGAGGTAATCCTCAGTACTTGTATGATTGACATAAGGTGAACTGTTTTTCGTGTGAGCATATTGTATTGGATGAAATAACTGTTTGACTCAAAGTGTATCGATCATGGCATTTCTAAATCATAATCATATATAAAGGTGGAATAAATCTTTGTTGTGGTTTTGAAGAAATAAATAACAAAACATAGAATTATCTGTGGATATTCATAATCGAATAAAAATTGGATTTGGATTTAGTTGCCAGGGCCCAGGGCAAACGTGAATGCTAATTCTCCCAAGTTTTGCACGAAGCGGCTAAACACCCACTATCATTTGTGGGCTGCCCGAAGCAAGTGTTTGCGAGATGGAAATTACTGTCTACCCCTGACACTTGACATCCTTATCGACCGGATTTACACTGCTGTCGATAGAGGTAGACTAGTAACTTCAATCAGACGTGACACGATGGCCTGTGAGCCCATTCAGACACGGTGTGCGCCAAACCTGGGCGGCAAAACACATTTGATTCAAGCTTGTCCGAAAGACATGTGTCTCTCCCTCCATTTCCCCATTCATCCACGATGGGCGGCAAAACAAACTCTCCTCGTCCGAAATCGGTGTAGGCTAATATTTTAAATAGGGGCAGATGTGTAACTTCCCTCAGACGTGACACAACCGCCCTACCTGTCAGCCCCGTTCATACACCGTGGGCGGCAAAACACCCTCTCCTCGCCTGAAATCGTTACCGGCAAATATTTGGGAGATGCGAGATTACCGTCCTATCCCCAACCGACGTGATGTCCAAAATTTTAAACGGGGATAAGTTCGTAACTTTCCCACATTTTAGACAAGCGCGTCCCAAAGTTTGAGATCCCCCCTCCCCCTCCATTTCCCCATTCATACACCGTCGGCACCACGACAACCTCCCCACTGCGGCCAGCCTCCTCCGTCCGCCACCCCATCCTCCACCTTGCCGGAGCCGCTACCCCTACCCCGTCGTCCACTGCAAGAGATGGACGTCTCTCATCCACGGCGCCGGACCAGGATCCTTTCATCGCGTCGTCTCGCTTCATCGGCGTCGTTGTCCACCTTGCCGTTGCCGCTCCTACGACCGCCTCGTCCACGGCAACAGGATTTATCCCCCGACCCGGCCGTCTGCCGTCTAAAGTCTTCTTCCCCGCCGCCGACAACCATCGCACCCGCAGCACCCTCAATGAATCAGCAGGGGCCTACACGGCGTTGCAAGAGAGGTGGTACTCTTCCATATGTGCTTGAGTTATTGATCTCACCCGAAAAATAGATCATAAATTGTTTACTGTACTTTTCTTGTCCGTACCAAATCGTAGTGGCTAGTTGAAAGCAAACATTGGTTGCGAAGTAGCTTTGTCCGGTTTGCACCTTCAGATCCGCCATGGCACGGTCACTATACTCGTAAAGCTTATGGTTTCCCCCCTTTGTATTCACTACCATCATCGTAGGTGCTTCACTGCTTCGTGTCGTGCTAGCACTGCTCCTCGAGACCTCAACCCATCAAGAGAAACAACATGCCACTCATAATTCCAAAGCTTACGTGTTGAAATACGAATCTGATATGATGCTCATATTACTAAAACAGAGAACATTTAATTGGTCACCTAATGTTCCTATATTCGTTTCGAAAAGCATGTGCACCACCCACTGGTCCAGCTAGTTCCACTTTCCTGATTTTACTCTTGATGCTTAGGGTTTTCCCCTTTTATCTACTCTACTATGATCTGCGTAGGTGCTTTCTGTCGTACTAGCATTACTCCACCCTTCAAGCTAAACAACACAACACTCAAAATTCCAAAGCTTAGTTGTTCAAATATGATTGTGAATACTGATATTAGTTAACAGACACATTTAATTGGTTAGCTAAAGGTCCCACTTGAGTTTCCAAATGCATGTCGCGACATATAGAGAGACAGCAGAATTGCATTTCTTTGTCACTTGTTGACTGTACTTTCTTGTCCATACCAAATCTTAGTTGTTATTTCAAAGCAAACATCGGTTGCTAACTACCCTTTGCGTGGTTTGCAGCTTCAGATCTGCCATCCCAGAGCCATGGTCAACACTATACTCATCATGCTTACGGTTTCCCCATTTTATGATGACCACGATCAGCCCACGTGGTTCGTGTCATAATAGCACTGCTCCACCCATCGAGCTAAACAAGCTTAGTTGTACAAATTCAAATCTGATATTATGCTGATATTAGTAAAACTGAGAGATGTTTAATTGGTCAGCTAAATGTTCCTACTTTAGTTTTGAAATGCATGTGAGCTACATATGGAGAGACTGGAAGGAATAGTATTCTCTGTGCGCTTTGGTTCATCAAGGGTGGCCAACCGACATTGTATAGAAAGACTTGTAATATCTTCAATCTGCTTGCTCTTCTGCTCTTCTTTAAGATGATCCTCTTCTCTTGCGGTCGACTGGTCAGGGGGGGGGGGGGGGGGGGGGGGGGGGGGGGGGGGGGGGGGGGGGGGGGGGGGGGGGGGGGGGGGGGGGGGGGGGGGGGGGGGGGGGGGGGGGGGGGGGGGGGGGGGGGGGGGGGGGGGGGGGGGGGGGGGGGGGGGGGGGGGGGGGGGGGGGGGGGGGGGGGGGGGGGGGGGGGGGGGGGGGGGGGGGGGGGGGGGGGGGGGGGGGGGGGGGGGGGGGGGGGGGGGGGGGGGGGGGGGGGGGGGGGGGGGGGGGGGGGGGGGGGGGGGGGGGGGGGGGGGGGGGGGGGGGGGGGGGGGGGGGGGGGGGGGGGGGGGGGGGGGGGGGGGGGGGGGGGGGGGGGGGGGGGGGGGGGGGGGGGGGGGGGGGGGGGGGGGGGGGGGGGGGGGGGGGGGGGGGGGGGGGGGGGGGGGGGGGGGGGGGGGGGGGGGGGGGGGGGGGGGGGGGGGGGGGGGGGGGGGGGGGGGGGGGGGGGGGGGGGGGGGGGGGGGGGGGGGGGGGGGGGGGGGGGGGGGGGGGGGGGGGGGGGGGGGGGGGGGGGGGGGGGGGGGGGGGGGGGGGGGGGGGGGGGGGGGGGGGGGGGGGGGGGGGGGGGGGGGGGGGGGGGGGGGGGGGGGGGGGGGGGGGGGGGGGGGGGGGGGGGGGGGGGGGGGGGGGGGGGGGGGGGGGGGGGGGGGGGGGGGGGGGGGGGGGGGGGGGGGGGGGGGGGGGGGGGGGGGGGGGGGGGGGGGGGGGGGGGGGGGGGGGGGGGGGGGGGGGGGGGGGGGGGGGGGGGGGGGGGGGGGGGGGGGGGGGGGGGGGGGGGGGGGGGGGGGGGGGGGGGGGGGGGGGGGGGGGGGGGGGGGGGGGGGGGGGGGGGGGGGGGGGGGGGGGGGGGGGGGGGGGGGGGGGGGGGGGGGGGGGGGGGGGGGGGGGGGGGGGGGGGGGGGGGGGGGGGGGGGGGGGGGGGGGGGGGGGGGGGGGGGGGGGGGGGGGGGGGGGGGGGGGGGGGGGGGGGGGGGGGGGGGGGGGGGGGGGGGGGGGGGGGGGGGGGGGGGGGGGGGGGGGGGGGGGGGGGGGGGGGGGGGGGGGGGGGGGGGGGGGGGGGGGGGGGGGGGGGGGGGGGGGGGGGGGGGGGGGGGGGGGGGGGGGGGGGGGGGGGGGGGGGGGGGGGGGGGGGGGGGGGGGGGGGGGGGGGGGGGGGGGGGGGGGGGGGGGGGGGGGGGGGGGGGGGGGGGGGGGGGGGGGGGGGGGGGGGGGGGGGGGGGGGGGGGGGGGGGGGGGGGGGGGGGGGGGGGGGGGGGGGGGGGGGGGGGGGGGGGGGGGGGGGGGGGGGGGGGGGGGGGGGGGGGGGGGGGGGGGGGGGGGGGGGGGGGGGGGGGGGGGGGGGGGGGGGGGGGGGGGGGGGGGGGGGGGGGGGGGGGGGGGGGGGGGGGGGGGGGGGGGGGGGGGGGGGGGGGGGGGGGGGGGGGGGGGGGGGGGGGGGGGGGGGGGGGGGGGGGGGGGGGGGGGGGGGGGGGGGGGGGGGGGGGGGGGGGGGGGGGGGGGGGGGGGGGGGGGGGGGGGGGGGGGGGGGGGGGGGGGGGGGGGGGGGGGGGGGGGGGGGGGGGGGGGGGGGGGGGGGGGGGGGGGGGGGGGGGGGGGGGGGGGGGGGGGGGGGGGGGGGGGGGGGGGGGGGGGGGGGGGGGGGGGGGGGGGGGGGGGGGGGGGGGGGGGGGGGGGGGGGGGGGGGGGGGGGGGGGGGGGGGGGGGGGGGGGGGGGGGGGGGGGGGGGGGGGGGGGGGGGGGGGGGGGGGGGGGGGGGGGGGGGGGGGGGGGGGGGGGGGGGGGGGGGGGGGGGGGGGGGGGGGGGGGGGGGGGGGGGGGGGGGGGGGGGGGGGGGGGGGGGGGGGGGGGGGGGGGGGGGGGGGGGGGGGGGGGGGGGGGGGGGGGGGGGGGGGGGGGGGGGGGGGGGGGGGGGGGGGGGGGGGGGGGGGGGGGGGGGGGGGGGGGGGGGGGGGGGGGGGGGGGGGGGGGGGGGGGGGGGGGGGGGGGGGGGGGGGGGGGGGGGGGGGGGGGGGGGGGGGGGGGGGGGGGGGGGGGGGGGGGGGGGGGGGGGGGGGGGGGGGGGGGGGGGGGGGGGGGGGGGGGGGGGGGGGGGGGGGGGGGGGGGGGGGGGGGGGGGGTACTCATATGGGCCAAAACGTGGGCCTATAATCATCTTGGGCCATTAGCAGGTCTAAACCTATAGTAGTTTCCCGCCTTTAACAGGCCGAGTAAAGTTCTGGCCAGCTGGGCCAGAGAATACCATGGGCTTTTAACAGGCTAAAGCCTAGATTGCGCTAGCGTTGACCCGAAAAATTCATGGGCCAATACAGGCCGAAACTGCCTAAGGCCCATGTTGGGCCCAAATAGGACGAGCAGTTAACATGCCAAAATATATCTCGGGCCTGTTTGGCCCAATAAAATTATGGGCTTTAAGCAGGCCGGTATCCACGCGGGCCATAGGCCCAAAAGTGTCACGGGCCATTATTAGATGGGCTGTAAGCAGGCCGGATTCAACGCGGGCTATAATTAGGCCCAACTATTACACGGGCCATTAACAGGCCGATAGGCCAGTTGGGCTGAAATTTATCCATGAAGACTACGGGCCATTAAGAGGCCTAAAGTTACTTCGGACAAGAAATAGCCCAGTTTCTGCGTGGGCCGTTAAATGGCCTAAAGTTAAACCGGGCCGACAACATCCCAGATACTCCACGGGCCGCTAACAGGCCAAAACTATTATCGGGCCGAACTGGTAAACGGGCATTTAACAGGCTGAAATGCAAACCTGTCTTAGAATGGGCCCAAAGGTACAGTGGCCTGTTAATGGGCCTGATCTGATATGGGTCGTAATTTGGCCCAAAACTCGGCAGGCTGTGAACGGGCCTGATCTGATATGGGCCTCAATTTGACCCAAACACATGGCAGGTTGTTAACGGGCTAGCCCACTAGTGTCTGAAAAAACATGGTGGGCCTTTAGCTGGGCTGGCCTTTTCACCGGAATGGGCCTCTATTGGGCCGTGCCACATGTTGACGTATCATAGGCGCCTCCTGTCCAATGAGTGGATGACGTCTGTCCCAACAAGGAGCTGACACGTGGTTCCGTCGGCCAATGAGAATTTTACACGTGGAAAATCCCCATTGGTCCGGGCTATTAACGGGTTATCGGATCCAAAACCGGACCCGATAGCTTAACGGCGAGCCGTTACCGTCGAGGCCACGTGTCGGTCACCCTTGACGAAAACACTTCTATGACGCGCGATTTATCGTCATGGAAGTGAACACTTCTGTGATGATAATTTTGGTAATGTCATGGAACACTTCTACGACAGCACAGGTATGACTATCTTGATTCTGTCATAAAATTGTCATGGATGTACATGCATGACAGAAAATGTGACCTACTGTGACAAACACGTATCATCACGGAAGTGTCTTTTTTTTTGTAGTGATAGTGTTAAGCTAACGGATGGGTCTTGTCCATCACATCATTCTCTAATGATGTGATCCCGTTCATCAAATGACAACTCATGTCTATGGCTAGGAAACTTAACCATCTTTGATTAACGAGCTAGTCAAGTAGAGGCATACTAGTGACACTCTGTTTGTCTATGTATTCACACATGTACTAAGTTTCCGGTTAATACAATTCTAGCATGAATAATAAACATTTATCATGATATAAGGAAATATAAATAACAACTTTATTATTGCCTCTAGAGCATATTTCCTTCAAAACAGATACTGAACATGAATGGAAAGGTTAATCAATGAACTTGGCACCTGACCTTCTAGAAGATTACGTGCTAACGAGAGACCTTGTAGCTCAGTGCAGTTTGCTAAGCTACTCACAAAGTCCCATTCTTGCTTGTTGCGTGCTTGGAGCTTATTCGTCTCAATATTTAACTTGTCAAGCTTGGAGAGTCTACCAATGGAGCTAGGCACAACCCCGGTAAAATTATTCGTCGATATGTCCAAGACACGTAGACAGGATGCATTTTTGAATGAATACGGGCGTTTTCCCGTGAAAAAGGTTCTGGGCTAACGAAAGTATTGCTGGAATTTTATCTATTTATGGGCCAGCCCAATAGCAGTTTCAGAAATTCCTAATAAATCCTAGAGGCCCACGCAGCCCATTCATGCAAGGCAAGAGGTGGAACTAAAGTTTAGTCCCACATTGCTAGTTTAGAGGGAGTTGGACCTCTTTATAAGGGAGGTTCTCTCCCCACATGTATGAGGATGAGAACAAGAGGGACATCCACACGCGCTCCTCCTCCGCCGCCCGCCGCGGGAATGAGCCGAGCCGATGTCTAAATTTTTGCCACGCACCCTCGTTCCCTTCAGCTCTCGGTGGAGCTTTTTGCCTCCTTCTCTTGCGCCTATAAAAGGGAGGTGGCTACTCTCAGAGAGACGCACCAAAAGACTCTCTTCCTCTAGCGACCGAGTTCCTGAGCACTGCGCTACTGCCACGATCTTCCCCATCCTGACTTGCGGCATGCACCGCAGGTCGGGACAGTAGGCCTCTGAAACCGCACCTATTTGAGTCCTGTACGAGAGAAGGGTGATAAGGTTTTTGGGGAGCAATCCGCGCGACTACTGACTTCTTCGTCACGGACGCCCCGGGCTCCAACGACTACTTCCCCGACGTCGACAACATCTATGACGACATGGCTGGCGAGGATGTCGACCCCAAGTCCAGTGCTTTTGTTGTCCCGTACGTGTTCTTACTCTTTCTGTTAGAGGTCATGTCGCAGTTCTTTGTTCTAGTGTCTATCATACATATGTTAGGTTCTACTTCATATATGCAACCTGTTACTGTCTGCTTTAGACATGTTTGGTTACAGTTCAAATTTGCATATGCTATTTACCTTCTCACTGTCAGATTGCATGACTAGTTTCTCTGCTATAACAGTCATGTTTTATCTAGTATTTCTAGTAATAAAATTATATGGTAAATTGCTCATATTTCCAACAATCCAAAAACCTTATTATAGGCAATTTACCCCGAGTGGTTTCGCTGCTTCCATGAGACCTCCTATGTTTGAGGGTATCCACTATAAGAGGTGGCGCGTGAGAGCGGTCTTATGGTGTCAAACCATGAGTTGCTATGACGCCACTCTTGGCAAACCTGAAGGAGAGTATGATGCTCAACAGGCACAAGCTTTTCAGAAAATGGATACTCTGTTTAAGGCTTCTCTCTTGAGTGTTCTTGGTGAGAACATAGTTGATGCTTATGCGTCAATTGATAATGGAAAAGATATGTGGGACGCACTCGAGGTCAAGTTTGGGGTCTCGGATGCTGGCACTGAGCTGTACATCATGGAGCAATTCTATGATTACAGGATGACTGAAGAGCGCTCTGTGGTTGAGCAAGCTCATGAGATACAGTCATTTGCTAGATAACTTGAGCACTTCAATTGTATTCTTCCGGACAAGTTTGTTGCTGGAGGTATCATCACTAAGCTTCCTCCTTCGTGGAGGAACTTTGCTACCTTACTGAAGCATAAGAGGCAGGAGTTTTCCGTTCCGGATCTCATTGGTACTCTTGATGTGGAAGAAAAGGCGAGAGCAAAGGACACACGTGCTCGAGGTATTGAGGGAGGATCTAGTGCCAATCTTGTACAGAAGAAAAACTTGCAGCCCCACAAGTTCAAGAACAAGGGCAAGTTTGATGGAAAAGCAAAGTTTGATGGGAAGAACAAGGCTATACAGCACACGAACTTCAAGAAGAAGAATGACAAGAAGAAAGATGTTTGTCATGTGTGTGGAGATCCTGATCATTGGGCTCCTAGTTGCCCTAATCGCTATGACCAGCGTCATCTTGGGAAAGGCGGCAAGACCGCAAATGTTATCATTGGAGACACTGACATGAAGGATGTTGGGTATGGTATATTTCCCACTATTCTTTCAGTATGTCATTCTCCTGATTGGTTAATTGACACGGGTGCTAATGTCCATGTATGCGGTGATATTTCCATGTTTTCATCTTATCAGACTGTAGGGACTTCCACCGTGCTGATGGGCAATGGTTCAAGTGCTTCTGTTCGTGGTGTTGGCACGGTCGATCTGAAGTTTACTTCGGGGACGATCGTGCGGCTGAAGAACGTGCATTATGTCCCCTCCGTCAATAAAAATCTTGTTAGCGGATCTCTTCTGTGTAGAGATGGCTACAAGCTTGTCTTTGAGTCGAATAAATTTGTAATATCCAAGTATGGAACCCTTGTTGGTAAAGGCTATGAGTCAGGAGGCCTGTTTCGTTTATCCTTGTCAGACGTTTGCAATAAAGTTGTTAATCATGTTTGCAATAATAGTTAATCAAATGTGTGGCAATCACGTCTTTGTCATGTTAACTTTGGTTGCATGTCGCGATTAGCAAAGTTGAACTTAATCCCTAGTTTCACCACTGTCAAGGGATCTAAGTGTCAAGTGTGTGTGCAAGCTAAGCAACCTCGTAAGTCTCATACGACTGCAGAAACGAGAAATATTGCACCACTAGAGCTCATACATTCAGATCTTTGTGAAATGAACGGTGTGTTGACAAAAGGTGGAAAGAAATATTTTATGACGTTAGTTGATGACTCCACTAGATACTGCCATGTGTATCTTCTGAAATCTAAGGATGAGGCTTTGAACTATTTCAAGATCTATAAAGCTGAAGCGGAAAACCAACTTGATTGAAAGATCAAGAGGCTTAGGTCCGATCATGGTGGAGAGTATTTCTCAAATAATTTGATTCCTTTTGTGCAGAACATGGTATAATCCATGAGAGGACGCCTCCCTATTCACCTCAGTCAAATGGGGTGGCCGAAAGAAAGAACCATACTCTAACTGATTTGGTTAACGCCATGTTAGACACATCGGGTCTCTCCAAGGCATGGTGGGGGGAGGCGATATTGACAGCATGTCATGTCCTAAACCGAGTTCACACAAAGAACAAAGAGATAACTCCATTTGAGGAATGGGAGAAGAAAAGGTTAAAAATCTCTTATCTACGAACCTGGGGTTGTTTGGCGAAAGTCAATGTGCCAATTCCAAAGAAGCGCAAGCTTGGACCAAAGACTGTGGATTGTGTTTTCCTGGGATATGCTTTTCATAGCATTGGTTATAGATTCTTGGTTGTAAAATCTGAGGTACCTGACATGCATGTCGGTACGATCATGGAGTCGAATAATGTGACTTTCTTTGAAGATATCTTTCCCATGAAGGATATGGCTACCTCATCTAATCAGGAGATGACTAGTTCATCGAATCAGGAACCAGTTACAATTACTGAACCTGCCATTTCGATGGAACACTTTGAAAATCATATGCAGGAGAACAATGAAGTTCCTACTAGGAGCAAGAGACAGAGGACTGCAAAGTCCTTTGGTGATGATTTTCTTGTGTATCTCATAGATGACACTCCCAGTTCTATTTCAGAGGCCTGTGCATCTGAAGATGCTGACTCTGGAAGTAAGCGGTCCGTGGTGAGATGGATTCTATCTTGGCAAATGAAACTTGGGAGATAACTGAGCGTCCTTATGGGTGCAAACCTATAGAGTGCAAATGGGTATTCAAGAAGAAGCTTAGGCCTGATGGTACTATCGAAAAGTACAAGGCACGACTCGTGGCCAAGGGTTATACCCAAAAGGAAGGTGAAGACTTCTTTGATACCTACTCACATGTGGCTCGACTGACCACTATTTGAGTTCTACTTTCACTAGCTGCCTCACATGGTCTTCTCGTCCATCAAATGGATGTTAAGACTACTTTCCTAAATGGAGAGTTGGATGAGGAAATTTACATGGAACAACCAGATGGGTTTGTACTAGATGGTTAGGAAGGAAAAGTGTGCAAGTTGTTGAAGTCTTTGTATGGACTTAAGCAAGCACCCAAGCAATGGCATAAGAAGTTTGAAGGAACTTTAACAGCTGCAGGCTTCATTGTAAACGAAGCTGATAAATGTGTGTACTATCGCCATGGTGGGGGCGAGGGAGTTATTCTTTGCTTGTATGTTGATGACATACTGATTTTTGGAACAAATCTGAATTTTATTAAGGAGGTCAAGGATTTCCTATCTCGTTGTTTTGGGATGAAGGATTTAGGAGTGGCTGATGTCATTCTGAACATCAAGTTGTTGAGAAACGATGATGGTGGGATTACATTACTTCAATCTCACTATGTGGAAAAGATCTTGAGTCGCTTTGGTTATAGTGACTGCAAGCCCTCTCCAACACCATATGATGCCAGTATGTTGCTTCGAAAGAATCGAAGAATTGCTAGAGATCAATTGAAATATTCTCAAATTATTGGCTCGCTTATGTACTTAGCCAGTGCTACAAGACCAGACATCTCTTTTGCTGTTAGTAAACTGAGTCGGTTTGTCTCAAAACCAGGAGATGTGCATTGGAAAGCTCTAGAGAGAGTTTTGCATTATTTGAAAGGCACTGCGAATTATTGAATTCACTACACTGGGTACCCAAAGGTACTGGAAGGGTATAGTGACTCAAACTGAATCTCAGATGCTGATGAGATAAAGGCCACGAGCGGATATGTATTCACTCATGGAGGTGGCGCTATTTCTTGGAAGTCTTGCAAGCAGACCATCTTAACGAGGTCAACAATGGAAGCAGAACTCACAGCACTAGATACAGCTACGGTCGAAGCAGATTGGCTTCATCGGCTCTTGAATGACTTGTCGGTTGTTGAGAAACCTATACCGGGTATCCTTATGAACTGTGACAATCAAACTATGATCACGAAAGTGAGCAGCTCAAAGGATAACATGAAGTCATCAAGACACATTCAAAGAAGGTTAAAGTCTATCAGAAAAATGAAAAACTCTAGAGTTATTGCATTGGATTATATCCAAACGTCTAAGAATCTGGCAGATCCTTTTACTAAGGGTCTATCACGTAATGTGATAGATAATGCATCGAGGGAGATGGGTATGAGACCCACAATATGAGTTGTTCACAGTGGTAACCTAGTCTATGTGATCAGAGATCCCGTGAATTAGATGTGGAAGACAAGTTGTTGGTCAACTGAGAGGATATTATCCTTACTGTTAACAATACCACTCCATGAAGATGCAATACTCTCCTAAATCTGCATGGCAGGTTGATGTATATCTTAATGTGTTTTAGTGGCTCATTGAAGCAGAGATGTTGTCCTGCAGAACATCTTTTGAAGAATGCACCTATATGAGTCTGATTGTTAAATGTCGCAATCTATGAGAGTAGGGGTTCTCTCTAGTAAACTCATGAAAGGTCTCGGAGTATGACGCATAAGCTCCACCCGCGGGGAAGACCCACGGTAGCCACGTATCGGTCAAGGCTTTGTGTGAAGCTAGATTCGCAGAAAACTTGCAGTTCAAGGCCCAGTCCACTATTCAAGTTGCTTACTAGTGTAGCATAGAGTTCTAGGTGGAAGTTCAACTTAACAGTCTCCACTGCAGTACCTATATATAAAACAGTGTTTTGGAACTAAAGGCAAACTCTGTGTGCCTCTAGGATCTGGTGGGGGATTGCTAGAATTTTATCTATTTATGGGCCAGCCCAATAGCAGTTTCAGAAATTCCTAATAAATCCTAGAGGCCCACGCAGCCCATTCATGCAAGGCAAGAGGTGGAACTAAAGTTTAGTCCCACATTGCTAGTTTAGAGGGAGTTGGACCTCTTTATAAGGGAGGTTCTTTCCCCACATGTATGAGGATGAGAACAAGAGGGACATCCACGTGCGCTCCTCCTCTGCCGCCTGCCTCGCCACGCCATGCCTCGTCATGATGCGACGCGGGTTGCGGGAATGAGCCGAGCCGATGTCTAAATTTTTGCCATGCACGACGGGTATACGAAAGGTCGCGCGGGAGCTGAAACATTTTTCTGTAGTGGACACTGAATCCGAACGGCTCGCCTCATCGGCTGAAGTCTGTTCGTTTCAACTCCCTCGTTCCCTTCAGCTCCCGGCACAGCTTTTCGCCTCCTTCTCTTGCACCTATAAAAGGGAGGTCGCTCCTCTCAAAGAGACGCACCAGAAGACTCTCTTCCTCTCGCCACCGAGTTCCTGAGCACTGCACTACTGCCACAATCTTCCCCATCCCGACTTGCGGCATGCATCGCAGGTCGGGACAGTAGGCCTCCAAAGTGCACCTCTTTGAGTCCTGTACGGGAGAAGGGTGATAAGGTTTTTGGGGAGCACTCCGCACGACTATTGACTTCTTCGTCACGGACGCCCCGGACTCCGACGACTACTTCCCCGACGACGACTTCTTCCCCGACGTCAACAACATCTTTGACGACATGGCTGGTGAGGATGTCGACCCCAAGTCCAGTGCTTCTGCTGCCGCTGCTGTCCCGTATGTGTTCTTACTCTTTCTGTTATAGGTCCTGTCGCAGTTCTTTGTTCTAGTGTCTGTCATACATATGTTAGGTTCTACTTCATATATGCAACCTGTTCTACTGTCTGCTTTAGACATGTTTGGTTACAGTTCATATTTGCAGATGCTATTTACCTTCTCACTGTCAGATTGCATGACTAGTTTCTCTGCTATAATAGTCATGTTTTATCTAGTATTTCTAGTAATAAAATTATATGGTAAATTGCTCATATTTCCAACAAGTATCTGGAGATTAGGCAGAGAGTTAACAATGTTGGAAGGTACCTCGCCACTTAACATATTCGTGTTAAGCCTGAGGCCGGTGAGACTAGAAAGATTGAGGATAGCTGGTGGAAACTTGCCGCCCAACTCTGCAAGCTCGTCAGGGATGCTGCCTTCGATACGATTAAACACACAGCTGAGCTTCCTCGGTGTTGTGACATTGGCAATGGAAGGAGGGATGGTTCCACCAATGTCATTAGTTGAAAGCTGCAGCTGCTGGAGGTTTGGAGGGAGGTCCGCAGGAATTTGGCCATCCAGACCATTGTTGTTGAGCCACAGGACCTTGAGGCTGGAACAGTTTGCAAGGCTGGTGGGGATGCTGCCCCGCAGAGTGTTGTTGCTTAGGAAGAGGGTCTGGAGGCGACGAAGGCGGCCGAGGGACGAAGGGATCTCCCCCGTGAAAGTGTTCATCGGCAGTGCTAGATTTTTGAGGAACGTCAGGTTCCCGAGCCATGGAGAGATGTGCCCCACTAAACCCCGATTTGCTAGGTGAAGAGAGACAACGCGGCGCAGGTCCCTGGTCTTGCAGGAGACGCCTTCCAAGTTGCAGAGGTGGGTGCTCTCGTTCCAGGACGCCAGGGCTCGCCGCGGGTCAAGGACGATGGCCTTCTTGAACTCAAGCAGGGAGTGTCGGTCCGTTTCGTTGCCGTAGTAAGTGGAAGTGGCCACGGCTAGTGCAGCAGCACTGGAAGCTGCTATGAGCACCAGGAGAAACTGGCCAATCATAGCATCCTTCATTGTGTTATATTCTAGCCAAATCTACATAGCAAGAGGAGAACATGAATGATGTATGCAGTTTGTGAGAAGCAAAAGCTAGATGAATGACACGAAGAGATGATTAAACGAGGGGCTTATAGCTCCCATGCGACACATTTCATGTGAATTAGAAGGAGTGCAACGTAGTTGCCAGAAATAGCTCCTATGCATCGTCTTACATGGCAATAATAGCCCCAATGCGACCAGGTGGTTAAAACACGGGTTCGGTTGTCAACGGGACTGCGGTTAAGGTAAAAACAGGGGGTCAAACTAATCAGTGCGTCTGGTGGTGGGTCCCACTTGGCAGTGCATCGATTCCCCGCCTGACTGAACACGTGCTTCTCCCCTGCTTCTGGTTGCTGCTCTCTTCTTTGTTCTCGTCAGCGGCAGCGGCGGCGGAGCTTTCATCCACGGCCGTGGCTGCGCATGTGGTGAGTTTATTCAGCACCATTCCCCTCCGTCTTGAGTTAGATCTGACCAAGTGAGCCTCTGTTTGCCCCTATTTTCCACGAGATCCAGATTGTGGAGGTGGGACTGGGGAGCAGCGGCGGGGCGGCGTTGGGCTGAATGAGATGGAGCCAAGAGAGACTACGTCGACCAGGTAATCACCCTATCCAACCTCTTCAACCCTGCGATGTGTGCCTCATCTGCTTTCGCTGCCTCACAGAGCCCACCATTGATAAACAGGGGCAATGTTGCTCGGACCTTCGAATTCAGTGTTGAATTCTTACCATCTGAAGCAAAGCTAGTTGATGGTAGCGTGCGAGACATAGAGAGAGATACAATTGTGAAATGGGAGGTTGAATTTGAAGAGATTGATCCACAGGAAATACAGAGCATGGAAGAGAGGGCCGTGAGGAATGTTGTGGAGAAAATTGGGGAAAGCATTTTTTGGGGTCCAGATCAAGAGGTAGCATTGTTACAGTTTGATAATTGGAAGGGTGAGTATGTGAGAATTGAGAATGGTGAAGAGATGGTTGATGAAATCAATCGGCAAGACGGCTGGGCAAGCAAACAGACTACCTTTCATGCAGAGCTCGTTGATCTGAAATCAGATTCTAAGGTTGGATATGTGCCCTCAAAGTTGGCTTCACAGATGGTAGATGATGATTGGGCTTCACAGAGACAGATAATGCCCATGTTTACGGGTGAAGTGACAGTAATAGAGGGGGCTGAGCAAGATGCAGAAGAGGGATGTGATGGTGCTGCAAGGGTTGTTTGTGTTGATTGGATTTCAGTACAATTAGAAGATACTACTGATTTGGTCATTGCACCAATGGCTGACACTGAGATGGCCAAAAAAATTGGCATTTCGATAGATCCAGTAGATGATCAAGATGAGGAAGAGAGGGATGAATCGAGTTTTCCTAATGATGCTAACATAGATGCTTGTGAAGATGTGGATGGGCAGCTGATGAAAGATGCTGCAAATGATGTAGATGATGCACATGATGATGAGCTTGTAAGTGTGTATGACAAAGAAAATCCTGTTATTGAAGTAGGCAAATTGTTCCCAAGCATGAAGGAGTTTAGGATGTGTTTCAAGACTTATGCAGTCAAACATGAGTTTGATGCCAAGACTATGTGGACTGACAGAAAGAAATTTTATGCAAGGTGCAGAGGTTTCGATGGAAGCGTCAGGCCTTGCAAGTGGTACATATCTGCTAGAATTCAACCTGATGGAAGTACCATTAGGGTTAATCAAATCCCAAATCCACATACTTGTATTACAAGTTCACTGAGAGTATCAACCATGACATCACAGCTTTGGATTGCAGAAAAGATCACTCCAATTTTAGCCAAGAAACCAAACACTACAGCAAAGAAACTTAAAGTGTACTTGGAAAAGCAGTACCCCATTAAGGTGAAGTATACCACAGTGTGGAAAGCAAAACGTAGGGCAATGAAAGAATTATATGGTGATTGGGCAAATACTTTTAGGATGCTTTATAACTTCAAAGCAGAGGTGGAAAAGAGGTCACCTGGCAGTGTTGTGGAGATAGATACTCAGGTAACAGAGGATGGTAGAGTTCTTTTCTCCAAGTTCTTTATGGCTTTAAAGCCTTGCATAGATGGCTTCAAAGTAGGGTGTCGTCCATATTTGAGCATAGACTCATCTTTTTTGACAGACAAATGGAATGGTCAATTGGCAGCATGCAATGCTTTAGATGGACACAACTGGATGTTCCCTGTTGCTATTGGTTTGTTTCAGTCATAGACAGAGGTTTCATGGACATGGTTCATGATGCAGTTGAAAAGATGCATAGGGCCAGTGTCACCCCTGGCAGTACACACAGATGCATGTAAAGGGCTAGAAAGTGCAGTGAAGAATGTTTTTCCTCATTGTGAGTAGAGGGAGTGCTTCGGCCATATGTGGATGAATTTGATCAGAAAATTTAGAGGGGAAGAATTTGGGAGAATGTGGCCAGCAGCAAGATCTTACACCAAACAAACACATTCGTATCATCTTGATAAAATAAAAGCAGCATGCAGTGAGTTTGGTCCATGGTTGAACACCTATCATTCTCTATTGTGGTACATGTCAGGATTTAACAGTGCCATCAAGTGTGATCATATCAACAATAACTTGGCAGAAAGTTTTAACAACAAGATAAAGCAGTTAAAGAACTTGCCTGTGCATGACATGGTTGACCAAATCAGGATCATGATCATGCGCATGTGGGAATTGAGAAGAAGGATTGGTGATTGTTTGCAAGGGGATAAGCTTCTTGCAGTGGTACAACAGGTGGTGAACAGGAGCATAAATCTTACACATTTGTCTGTGGAAAAATCTTCATTGTGGGGTGCTGAAGTTAGAGATACCAAGACTGGAAGGAGGCATGTTGTTAACACTGAGTTGCATGACTGCACTTGCCTTGAGTGGCAACACACCAGGAAACCATGTGACCATGCCATTCTTTTCTTGGCCTCCCAACCCAAGATAAACATGCACCCATATTTGCATGAATATTACTCAGTGGCAAGATTCAAGGCTACATATGCAGCTCCAATTCCAGCACTTACAAATCAGTCTCAGTGGCCTGAAGTGGAAATTGAATTTTCCATGTGTCCTCCCCTAACAAAAAGAAAGGCTGGCAGGCCTAAATAGAGTAGATTCAAGGCATGGTTTGAGAAAGGTGGGAGTAGTAAAAAGGGGAAGGGGAAGAAGGATGCAAAGCCAAAAAGGTCCCAAAAAGGTAACAAAAATAGATGCAAGTTGTGCCAGGAACTTGGGCACCAAAAAGGTGTTGGGGAACACAGTATTTCAAAAAAAAAAATCCTACGATCACGCAAGATCTATCTAGGAGATGCATAGCAATGAGACGGGAGAGTGTGTCCATGTACCCTCGTAGACCGAAAGCGGAAGCATTTCGTAATGCGGTTGATGTAATCGAACGTCTTCACGATCCAACCGATCCAAGCACCGAACGTACGGCACCTCCGTGTTCAGCACACATTCAGCATGATGATGTCCCTCGAGATCTTGATTCAGTTGAGGATGAGGGAGAGTTTCGTCAGCACGACGGCGTGGTGACGGTGATGATGAAGTTACCAGCGCAGGGCTTCGCCTAAGCACTACGACGATATGATCGAGGTGTGTAACTATGGAGGGGGGCACCGCACACGGCTAAGAGAAGACTTGGTGTGTCTTTGGGTGCTCCCCTCCCCACGTATATAAAGGAGGGAGGGAGAGAGGCCGGCCCCCTAGGGGCGCGCCAAGAGTATGGAGTCCTACTAGAACTTCCAAGTCCTAGTAGGAATCCATTTCCCTTTTCAGAGTAGGAGAGAAGGAAAGAGGGAAAGAGAGAGGGAGTAGGAAAAAGGCAAGGGGGGCACCGTCCCCTTCCCCTAGTCCAATTCGGACCCATGGGGGGCGTGCGCCACCTCCGCTTGGTCTGCCTCCTCTTTTCCCGTATGGCCCAATAAGGCCCATTACTTCTCCCGGTGAATTCCCGTAACTCCCCGGTACTCCGAAAAATACCCGAATCACTCAGAACCTTGCCGATGTCCGAATATAGCCTTCCAATATATGAATCTTTACCTCTCGACCATTTCGAGACTCCTCATCATGTCCGTGATCTCATCTGGGACTCCGAACAAACTTCGGTCATCAAATCACATAACTCATAATACAAATCGTCATCGAACGTTAAGCGTGCGGACCCTATGGGTTTGAGAACTATGTAGACATGACCGAGACACATCTCCGGTCAATAACCAATAGCGGAACCTGAATGCTCATATTGGCTCCTACATATTCTACGAAGATCTTTATAGGTCAAACCGCATAACAACATACATTGTTCCCTTTGTCATCGGTATGTTACTTGCCCGAGATTCGATCGTCGGTATCATCATACCTAGTTCAATCTCATTACCGGCAAGTCTCTTTACTCGTTCCGTAATGCATCATCTCGTAACTAACTCATTAGTCACATTGCTTGCAAGGCTTATAGTGATGTGCATTACCAAGAGGGCCCAGAGATACCTCTCCGATACACAGAGTGACAAATCCTAATCTCGATCTATGCCAACTCAACAAACACCATCGGAGACACCTGTAGAGCATCTTTATAATCACCCAGTTACGTTGTGACATTTGATAGCACACAAGGTGATCCTCCGGTATACGGGAGTTGCATAATCTCATAGTCAGAGGAACATATATAAGTCATGAAGAAAGCAATAGCAATAAAACTAAATGATCATTAATGCTAAGCTAACGGATGGGTCTTGTCCATCACATCATTCTCTAATGATGTGATACCGTTCATTAAATGACAACACATGTCTATGCCTAGGAAACTTAACCATCTTTGATTAACGAGCTAGTCAAGTGGAGGCATACTAGGGACACTCTGTTTGTCTATGTATTCACACATGTACTAAGTTTCCGGTTGATACAATTCTAGAATGAATAATAAACATTTATCATGATATAAGGAAATATAAATAACAACTTTATTATTGCCTCTAGGGCATATTTCCTTCAGTCTCCCACTTGCACTAGAGTCAATAATCTAGTTCACATCGCCATGTGATTTCTCACCAATAGTTCAAATCACCATGTGATTAACACCCATAGTTCACATCGCCATGTGACCAACACCCAAAGGGTTTACTAGAGTCAGTAATCTAGTTCACATCGCCATGTGATTAACACCCAAAGAGTACTAAGGTGTGATCATGTTTTGCTTGTGAGAGAGGTTTAGTCAATGGGTCTGCCATATTCAGATCTGTATGTATTTTGCAAATTTCTATGTCTACAATGCTCTGCACAGAGCTACTCTAGCTAATTGCTCCCACTTTAAGACTTAGAGTCATCCGGATCAGTGTCAAAGCTTGCATCGACGTAACCCTTTACGATGAACTTTTTGTCACCTCCATAACCGAGAAACATATCCTTATTCCACTAAGGATAATTTTGACCGTTGTCCAGTGATCCACTCCTAGATCACTATTGTACCCTCTTGCCAAACTCATGGTGAGGTACACAATATGTCTGGTACACAGCATAGCATACTTTATAGAACCTATGACTGAGGCATAGGGAATGACTTTTCATTCTCTTTCTATTTTCTGTCGTGGTCGGGTTTTGAGTCTTTACTCAACTTTACACCTTGCAACACAGGCAAGAACTCCTTCTTTGACTGTTCCATTTTTAACTACTTCAAAATCTTGTCAAGGTATGTACTCATTGAAAAATCTTATCAAGCGTCTTGATCTATCTCTATAGATCTTGTTGCCCAATATGTAAGCACCTTCACCGAGGTCTTTCTTTGAAAAAAACTCCTTTCAAACACACCTTTATGCTTTCCAGAAAATTCTACATCATTTCCGATCAACAATATGTCATTCACATATACTTATCAGAAAGGCTGTAGTGCTCCCACTCACTTTCTTGTAAAGCAAGTCTGTATAAAACTATATGCTTTGATCAACTTATCAAAGCGTATATTCCAACTCCGAGATGCTTGCACCAGTCCATAGATGGATCGCTGGAGCTTGCACACTTTGTTAGCATCTTTAGGATCGACAAAACCTTTTGGTTACATCATATACAATTCTTCTTTAAGAAATCCATTAAGGAATGCAGTTTTGACATCCATTTGCCAGATTTCATAAAATGCGGCAATTGCTAACTTGATTCGGACAGACTTAAGCATCGCTATGAGTGAGAAAATCTCATCGTAGTCAACACCTTGAACTTGTCAAAAACCTTTTGCGACAATTCGAGCTTTGAAGATAGTAACACTATCATCAGCGTCCGTCTTCCTCTTGAAGATCCATTTATTCTCAATGGCTTGCCGATCATCGGGCAAGTTCACCAAAGTCCATACTTTGTTCTCATACATGGATCTCATCTCAGATTTCATGGCCTCAAGCCATTTTGCGGAATCTGGGCTCATTATCGCTTCCTCATAGTTCGTAGGTTCGTCATGGTCAAGTAACATGACCTCCAGAATAGGATTACCGTACCACTCTGGTGCGGACCTTACTCTGGTTGACCTACGACGTTCAATAGTAACTTGATCCGAAGTTTCATGATCATCATCATTAACTTCCTCACTAATTGGTGTAGGCATCACTGGAACTGATTTCTGTATGAACTACTTTCCAATTCGGGAGAAGGTACAACTACCTCATCAAGTTCTACTTTCCTCCCACTCACTTCTTTCGAGAGAAACTCCTTCTCTAGAAAGGATCCATTCTTAGCAACAGATATCTTGCCTTCTGATCTGTGATAGAAGGTGTACCCAATAGTTTCCTTTGGGTATCCTATGAAGACGCATTTCTCCGATTTGGGTTCGAGCTTATCAGGTTGAAACTTTTTCACATAAGCATCGCCACCCCAAACTTTAAGAAACGACAGCTTAGGTTTCTTGCCAAACCATAATTCATATGGTGTCATCTCAACGGATTTAGATGGTTCCCTATTTAACGTGAATGCAGCTGTCTCTAATGCATAACCCCAAAACGATAGTGGTAATTCGGAAAGAGACATCATAGATCGCACCATATCTAATAAAGTACAGTTATGACGTTTGGACACACCATTACGCTGTGGTGTTCCAGGTGGCGTGAGTTGTGAAACTATTCCATATTGTTTCAAATGAAGACCAAACTCATAACTCAAATATTCGTCTCCGCAATCAGATCGTAGAAACTTTATTTTCTTGTTACGATGATTTTCCACTTCACTCTGAAATTCTTTGAACTTTTCAAATGTTTCAGACTTATGTTTCATCAAGTAGATATACCCATATCTGCTCAAATCATCTGTGAAGGTCAGAAAATAATGATACCCGCCGTGAGCCTCAACACTCATTGGACCGCATACATCGGTATGTATTATTTCCAATAAGTCAGTGGCTCGCTCCATTGTTCCGGAGAATGGAATCTTAGTCATCTTGCCCATGAGGCATGGTTTGCAAGCATCAAGTGATTCATAATAAAGTGATTCCAAAAGCCCATCAGCATGGAGTTTCTTCATGCGCTTTACACCAATATGACCTAAACGGCAGTGCCACAAATATGTTGCACTATCATTATCAACTTTGCATCTTTTGGCATCAATATTATGAATATGTGTATCACTACGATCGAGATTCAATGAACCATTCACCTTGGGTGTATGACCACAGAAGGTTTTATTCATGTAAACAGAATAACAATTATTCTTTGACTTAAATGAATAACCGTATTGCAATAAACATGATCCAATCATATTATGCTCAATGCAAACACCAAATAACATTTATTTTAGGTTCAATACTAATCCCGAAGGTAAAGGGAGTGTGCGATGGTGATCTTATCAACCTTGGAATCACTTCCAACACACATCGTCACTCTGCCCATAACTAGTCTCTGTTCATTCTGCAACTCCTGTTTTTAGTTACTAATCTTAGCAACTGAATCGGTATCAAATACCCAGGGGTTACGATGAACACTAGTAAAATGCACATCAATAACATGTATATCACATATACCTTTGTTCACTTTGCCATCCTTCTTATCCGCCAAGTATTTGGGGGTAGTTCCGCTTCCAGTGACCATTTCATTTGCAGTAGAAGCACTCAGTTTCGGTCTTAGGTCCAGACTTGGGCTTCTTCACTTGAGCAGCAACTTGCTTGCCGTTCTTCTTGAAGTTCCCCTTCTTCCCTTTGTCCTTTTTCTTGAAACTAGTGGTCTTGTTAAACATCAACACTTGACGCTCTTTCTTGATTTCTACCTTCGCCGATTTTAACATCGCGAAGAGCTTGGGAATCGTTTTCGTCATCCATTGCATATTATAGTTCATCACGAAGTTCCAGTAACTTGGTGATAGTGTCTAGAGAACTCTGTCAATCACTATCTTATCTGGAAGATTAACTCCCACTTGATTCAAGTGATTGTAGTACTCAAACATCCTGAGCACATGCTCATTGGTTGAGCTATTCTCCTCCATCTTGTAGGCAAAATAGAGGTCTCATACCTCTCGACACGGGCATGAGACTGAAATACCAATTTCATCTCTTGGAACATCTCATATGCTCCATGGCGTTCAAAATGTTTTTGAAGTCCTAGTTTTAAGCCGTAAAGCATGGTGCACTAAACTATCAAGTAGTCATCATACCGAGCTTTGTCAAACGTTCATAACATCTGCATCTGCTCCTGCAATAGGTCTATCACCTAGCGGTGCATCAAGGACATAATTCTTCTGTGCAGCAATGAGGATAATCCTCAGATCACGGACCAAGTCCGCATTATTGCTACTATCATCTTTCAACTTATTTTTCTCTAGGAACATATCAAAAAATAAACGGGGAGCTACATCGCAACCTATTGATCTACAACATAGATATGCAAATACTATCAAGACTAAGTTCATGATAAATTAAAGTTCAATTAATCATATTACTTAAGAACTCCCACTTAGATAGACATTCCTCTAGTCATCTAAATGATCACGTGATCCACATCAACTAAACCATGTCCGATCATCACATGACATGGAGTAGTTTTGAATGGTGAACATCACTATGTTGATCATATCTACTATATGATTCACGCTCGACCTTTCGGTCTTAGTGTTCCGAGGCCATATCTGCATATGCTAGGCTCGTCAAGTTTAACCCGAGTATTCTGCGTGTGCAAAACTGGCTTGCACCCGTTGTATGTGAACGTAGAGCTTATCACACCCGATCATCACGTGGTGTCTCGGCACGACGAACTGTAGCAACGGTGCATACTCAGGGAGAACACTTATACCTTGAAATTTAGTGAGAGATCATCTTATAATGCTACCGCCGTACTAAGAAAAATAAGATGCATAAAAGATCACTACTGCAGGATGCTGCTAACGCGACACTACAATCAGAGACCCTTTGACAAAACTGTGTCCGATGCATTAATCACAAACGGGGATGTAAAAAAACCATCAAAAAAGGTGCAAAACGTTTGCGATGGCGGAGCCATCAAACACGGTTCAGATTTTAGTTGCGTGTGCGATTCAGGGCACACGGTTAACCCGTTCGAACTGTTTGCGATGAGGCAGAACAACAAAAACTGGCAGCCATATCAATGTGTGTGCGATATACGGCATACAGTTCGCTCTGATGAACCGTTTGCTATTAGGGAGTGCAACATAAATGGTTAGTAAGATCAAGGTGTGTGTGATATAGGGCATACGGTTCACTCGGACGAACTGTTTTTGATTAGCGAACGCAACAGAAACGGTTCAACTTAACAAGATGTGTGTGATACGTGGCAAACAGCCAACTCGGATGAACTATTTCCGATGAGAAATTACAACATAGATGGTTAATACAGTTAGTTTGTGTGCAATTCTGTGTGTACAAAAAACTTTGAAAAATGCAAACTAGTTGCTTGCGGTGCCTAGGAGTATCACACACGATGCGTCTGTGAGTACTCGTGTGCGATGATTAGTAAGTTACACATATGTTTCCTTATGTTTACACTTGTGTGATAAATAACACGTGGCACCGGATACGGT
Source organism: Thinopyrum obtusiflorum (assembly GCA_036873465.1). Lineage (NCBI taxonomy): Eukaryota > Viridiplantae > Streptophyta > Magnoliopsida > Poales > Poaceae > Thinopyrum > Thinopyrum obtusiflorum. The sequence goes on from JAAAWM010011880.1 coordinate 59,659, forward strand.
ATTCGGGTTGTGTGTGTGTGCTCCACTTAGTCTTCCTGCGCTCCAGCGAATGCTTCCCGCGCTCCACATGGGTGAATTGTAAAATCCACGCCTATTCCCTCACCGGTTTCCCGCCACCAGCTAACGGCTTGCTGCATATAACCCAGGCGGGAACGCACCGCCGCGACACTCTGTGAAGATCTAGTCCTCACCCATCTACCATTAGTTATTCCAAGCATGCCAGGCAACGACCAAAGCTTCGACGTCGACGCCTACCTGCGTTACATCTTCGGCGAGGAGAACGAGCCGGAGCAGGTCGGGGAGCAAGAGCTTCATCGGCCGGTGCAGGCACCATGGCCCATCGGCAGCGATATCGGCGTCGCAGTCCTTGGGAGCACAATCGACATATTGCAGAGGAGGTGTGATGAGCAATTTGCCATCCACCGTGCAAAAGATCCAGAGCTGCTCGGCGGCATGATCGACGACCCACCGAAGAGCTACTGTCACCAGTGCTCATCGAGAGCCTGATGCCCCGCAAGGAATGGGCAGAGGACCTCTGCGATTCAGTCAAGACAAAGGCAGCCTGCGGCTTCATCATTGCCCGCGGCGGCCGTGTCAACCTCGATCCCGATGATGTGGTGGCCAGGCTCGAGCGCATCCTTGGCAGAGTTGACATCCCCGATGAAGTAGAACATCGCCAACGTGATATCTTGAGGATGCAGGTGATCGACGGAATTTGCTACCAGGCCAGAGACATGGAAATGGAGCGGTTCCGCGGAGTTGTCATGCGCGCGATTGCACGCTGTCAAGCTCTTCTGGAAGAGGCCCAGCAGCCCCAAGAGCCTCCCAGCGCCAGCAGCTCCGTAGGCGGAGGCGGGTCGGGACACTTGGAGTGAACGGCCGCAAGGGTGCTATGCTGATCATGGAGTCCGAGAAGACCATCGTCGGAAGGCCGCCAGCTCATCCTTTTAGCTTATATTTTATTATAATTGTATGCATATGTAGGTCGTGGGTGTTCTGGGCCTTGCCGCATTTGGCATTTTAAATTATCCTGAATATGTAAGACAATTATTAAGAATTATTAACCGTTGCCATTGTAACTTTGCCTCAACGGCGAGCAGAGCGCGCGCAGGGACGCCAAAGCGGAGCGCGCCGCGGCCGCCTCAACGGCGAGCAACCACGTGGTCAACCTTCTGCCATCAACAAATTTTGACCTCGTTTCTCGTCACATTGCTGATTACAACGCAATAAGTAATTGCAAATATGTTCACAACTATCAAACTAATATGTGTTCAAACTTAGCACCGGGCGATAAAAACCACCCACTCAAAAATTACTTCACAGTACCTCTCCTCATCACCCACAAAACTGGTTTTTTCTGTCAAGTCATTCCGCCATGACCGGTAGGAGGAGTTTAGGGTGGACATATAACCGGGCAGCAAAGACCAAGGCCGCGGAAGCACTAGAGAGGTCCCGCCGCGAAGCCGCAGCCGCAGCAGAGATGTCCCGGCGCGCCGTGGAGCCCTCGAACGAGCTCTCACGGGCACACGAGGGCTCTCACAAGCGCATTCACGGTGTCGGCCATCGCGACGAGTCGGCGTTCTTGAAGTCCTTCGCCGAAGACGACGACATTCTCGCTGGCGTCACTACGCAGCAGGAGCTGGTCGACGGCTTGATGAAGCTGCTCAAGATCAGCGATGCCTCGGTTGACAAGGCGACCGACCTCGTCGAGCAACTCATGGGTGACAATGCAAAGCTCCTCAAGTTGGTCGCTGGGAAGGAGGAGGAGGCCGCCGGCTGGAAGATGCTGCATGAGCAGAGCAGTGCCTCAGAGATGACGCTGAAAGCGGTCGTCGAGGAACTAATGGGTGGCATGAGGAAGCTCCGGATCAAGTGCGAGCAGGAGGTGGAGGAATCCATGGCTGCTTTCAAGCAAAGTCATGAGGAATTGAAGAAGGAGCTGGAGGATTTCGCCGCCCGGCGATCCATCAACGAGTAGAGACAGTAGCGACCCAGATCATTGTCTGCAATTTCCTTCTTCTCTTGCCCCCGTGTCTTCCGGGCTTTGCCGCATGTGGCATTTTAAATTATCCGGAATATGTAAGACAATTATTATCTGCGCCATTGTAAATTTGTCGTCGTATTATCGGTTGCCATTTTATTTGTGGTCGTTTTATCCGTTGCCCTATGTGGCAATTTAAATTAGGGCGGAATACGAGTTGAAAACACGAACAAAGCAAATGCTGCCATGGGATCACAAGCAAACACCCTCCGTCCAGGTGCTTTAATTAACCCATTAATGGAGAAGTTGTGAGCGAGGCGGGCGGCGGCTGGTGCATGGAGGTCAAAGAGCTCGCTTCCCGGTGAGCATGGGCGGCCTTGCTGCTCGCACGTGTCCCATCGAGCCTGCGAGGTGGACAGGATGCACGCGTCCCGTCAAGCCTGTGCGGCGGACTGCTCGCATGCGTCCCGTCGAGCCTGCACGGCGGACTTCTCGCGCTCGTCCCGTCTAATCAAACAGCTACACGCACGCCACCGAGTATGGTTAAATTTCGACACGGTTAATATAATACAACCATTTGCGATATTAACGTGTCAGCTTTTTGTTTCAAAAAGGACTTCGTTGGCTACTAATGTGTGCGCCTCTTCTCAAACTGGACGATTTTTTTACCACGGCATATATGTGCCATCTCATGAAACCATGCCAAGTTTCATGTTTTTTTGGTGACTTTTTGATTTACTGGGATTTAAAAACCGAGATTCTCAATGTTTCAGGATGACGACAAGTTTGTAATTCATTCCCATTCCTAAAATGAGACCTAAACATGCACCCAATGACACATGTACGATTTCCCACCCATTTTGCTTCACTGGAGCATGTGGTTGTAGTTCAAATTTGAATTATGGACTACACTAAATGCATAGAAAACTTAGTAATTAGTAATATATATACAATGGCCAAACGAACCCTGAACAGATTCAAATTTCAGCCCGACACTCTTGTTATTCTATGTTGCCTGTAGAAAACAAAGTTCAAGGCGAGAAGAGGCAACGATTATCGTTTCGCCCACAAGAGGGGCATGTTTCCTACCGGAACCACGAGGGTTGCGACAGGCTCCGGTTTGTAAAAGGCTTGTAATATAGCTTCACCCAAATTGGACAATTATATGTACCATGTAGTGACACCATGCCAAGTTTCATGATTTCCTGGTGAGTTTTGGATTTACAGAGATTTAAAAACTGAGATTCGCAATGTTTGTGGCCAAGCCAGGACGGCGAGACGGTTGAATTTGTTCCCATTCATTCCATGGGACCTAAACATGCACCTCAAGGAAACATGTACGTTTTTTCTAGCCATTTTGGTGCACTGGAGCATGTATTTGTAGTTCGGATTTGAATTATGGACATTGAAATGCCTAGAAAACTCAATTAATGAATAAAAAAGGTCAAACGAACCCTAAATAATTTCAAAGTTCAGCGCGAATCTCCAGTTGTTCCGTGTCGCGTGTAGAAGAAAATACGAGGCTAGAAGAGGGAGTGATTATCATTTGGCCCACAAGGGGACACGTTTCCCTATCGAAACCACGAGGGTTCTTGCGACAGGCTCCGGTTTGTAAGAGGTTTGTAATAAAGCTTGGCCCAAATTGGCAATGTTTTTACCATGACATATATGTGCCATGACGTGACACCATGCTACCTTTGATGACTTTCTGGTGAGTTTAGGATTTATGGGGACTTAAAAACCGAGATTCGAAATGTTTGAGGACGAGCCAGGACACCGGTACGGTTGTAATTCATTCCCATTCCTGGCATGAGACCTAAACATGCACCCAAGGACACATGTATAATTTTCTAGCCATTTTGGTGAACTGGGGCATGTATTTGTAGTTCAGATTTGAATTATGGGCATTAAATGCCTAGGAAACTCAATTAGTGTATAAAAAGGCCAAACGAACCCTGAATAAGTTTAAATTTCAGCACAGATATCATGTCGTTCCATGTTGCCCGTGGAAGAAAATACAATGCGAAAAGAGGCAGTGATTATGTTTCGCCCACAAGGGGAACACGTTTCCCTATCGGAACCACGAGGCTTCTTTGAGAGAAGCTCCGATTTTTGTAAGAGGTTTGTAATAAAGCTTGGCCCAAGTTGGACAATGTTTTTGCCACGACATATATGTGCCATGACGTGACACCATGCCACCTTTGATGACTTTCTGGTGAGTTTAGGATTTATGGGGACTTAAAAACCGAGATTCGAAAATGTTTGAGGATGAGCCATGACACCGGTACGATAGTAATTCGTTCCCATTCCTGGCATGGGACCTAAACATGCACCCAAGGACACATGTATAATTTTTCTAGCCATTTTGGTGAACTGGAGCATGTATTTGTAGTTCAGATTTGAATTATGGGCATTAAATGCCTAGGAAACTCAATTAGTGTATAAAAAGGCCAAACTAACCCTGAATAAGTTTAAATTTCAGCACAGATATCCTGTCGTTCCATGTTGCCCGTAGAAGAAAATACAAGGCGAAAAGAGGCAGTGATTACGTTTCGCCCACAAGGGGGACACGTTTACCTATCGGAACCACGAGGCTTCTTTGAGAGAAGCTCCGGTTTGTAAGAGGCTTGTAATAAAACTTGTGCCACAATGGACGAAAAAAATTCCTCGACATATAAGTGCCATGTCGTCACACCATGCCAGGTTTCACGATTTTCATCTTAGTTTTGGATTTACGGGGATTTAAAAACCGAGATTCTTCTCACGGAATGTTTTCAAATAGCACATGGTTCACTCACGAAAGCCGATATTCAATGAAAACTTCGTGGAAACCATATTTTAAAGTTTCATAAAAATCTGAAAAAAAATATGGGATGTTAAGAAGGTGATGTTTTATTGCGACACAAAATTTCAAGTTGAAAAACATTACGAGATGTGAGCTATGAAAAAGACAAATTCAGCCCTGAATACTGACATTACTATTCAGCACTATTCAGCGCTGATTTTGTCTTTTTCATAGCTCACATCTCGTAATGTGTTTCAACTTGAAATTTTGTGTGGCAATAAAACATCATCCTCTTAACATCCCGCATTTTTTCAATTTTTTTGAAACTTCAAAGCATCTTTTTCTCGTGGTTTTCACCGGTTTCCACCGAATGTTGGTTTCTGTATTATATCCCCCCTGCTGCGCGCGTGATCTGAGTCGTGCGTTCTGATTGGCCAGAACCCGAACCCCACGGATCATACGTCTGCACCGTTGGATTCTCCTTGATCGAACGGCGATCCTCATCCCTTTTGACAGCACATGTAAATGTTTTCAAATAGCCCCTCCAAAAAAATGTTTTCAAATAGCACACGGTTCACACACGAAAGCCGTGTGCCTACCAAACCGTGGCCGATGCCCCCCTTTGCTGCACGCGCGATCTGAGTCGTGCGTTCTGATTGGCCAGAACCCAAACCCCACGGATCGTACGTGTGCATCGTTGGATGCTCCCAGATCTAACGGCAACCCTGAGCCCTTTCGATAGCGTGAAACGCCTTAATGGCAAGGAGGCAATTCTTATCAGCAAGGGTCGGCTTCCCATCCGCTAGCCTAGTCGAATAGAACGCAGAAGTTAAGCGTGCTAAATATCATTATAGAGATATAGAGATATATTAATATATCTCTATGATGACCTATCATGGCAATTATATAAACCTTGGGATCCTTGTTTTGCTAATTTGTAGACTATGTTTTTATGGGTTATTTTTTGCTCTAAAAAATTGAAGAATGATTGACCGGACTTGTCATGGCGATTATATAAACCTACTATGTTTTTATGGGTTATTTTTTCCTCTAAAAAATTAAAGAATGATTGACTTGACATGTATGGCGATTATATAAACCTTTTTCAGGATGCAGGGTATAGGGGGCAGGGTGTTCTTCTCGAGCATGTCTCCCTTGTGTGGCTTATAGACGCTGCACATATCTGTGCGCTCGCTGAGGTATATATACTATCCTTTACCGACAATTAGGGGGCCCCACAAAATCTATCCCTTTGACCCAGAACGAGAAGGGTTTGACCATGATGGTTTCCTATTGATACTAGTAAGGTACGCGTGCATTGCACGCATGAGATTTGGTAACCAAATTATGAATAAATACCACACTATAGCATGTAAGTTTTGAGTCATATATGCATGATGTAGATGTTCGTTTAATTCTTATAGTTCATCTCATCCAAAATCAATTAGTTTTATAAAAAATCTATTTTAAGATTCATGGAATTGTGCATTGTAAAGGTAAAAACAAAAAGTGACATTTCATTTAGAAAAAAAGGTTTGGGAAATTAAGATATGGAAGATTCTAGAGAACAAAGGAGAAGTGCTTGTGTGGTTGAGGTTTGTGCATTATGCTTAAGTTCAACCATGGAGTCTTCTAGATTGTACATGCATGTGGCAGAATCTGGTAGAATGTAGATGATATCCAACGGCCAGTAGTGCTCGGATTTGCCATCTCTGTACCGTCGGATTGGCTTCATCCAACGACCAACTTTCAAAGTTATTCGCACACTATATAGGTGTATAGATGTATAGATATACATATATATATATAGATGTGTCCCATGCTAGACCAAATAAAGTTTGAGCACATGCGTGGGACGACCCCCCCCCCGCCCCCCCCCCCCCGCCTCGAAGTTGGGAAACTGACATCGTACGTATTGAACCATGCTTTGAGTCGGGTACGGTGTTCGGTTTGTAATGTAGTTGGTGGCCCATCAAAGTTGTGCATTTGGGATTTAAACACATCACACAGCACTGTACCCATACATATTTTCAGGCCGCATGGAGTGTATACGGGGTCTTCTAATCGACCACGTCTCCCTTGTGCGGTTTTTTGTGATGACACGCATATATGTGGGCTCCCCGCGTATATATATATATATATATATCATCCCTTTGACCGATAATGAGGGGTATTATGTGTTGGCCATGAATGGATTCCTCCTAGTTCATGTTAGGGCCGGTCACCGTCACATGTCGCTCAACCAAAGCTCGAGCTCATGCGTTGTCAGGATTCCCTCCCACATGCTCGGATTGCTGGGTTTGACCTACATCAAACCCTGCGTATCTCGTCCTTAACTACCTTGCCTTCATGGTTGTTGTCTGTATCGAGAGGTAGGCACCACATCTAAATTGTACATTATTCTATATTAAAAACACACATCACCCCTTCCCAACGTACATCATTTTGGGCCGCATGCAAGAGGTGCTGGTTTTGTGGTCCCTCTCGTGCGATTTTTATGATGGTTCAATCTATTGGCCCAAGCGGTTTATCGACAACAACAACTGTCATTTGACCAAACGATAGATTCATTGGTCCGTCTTATGGTTGGTCATGGCGATATGCATGTATGACCAAAGTATCGATCATTACGTGCATCCGCCCCGCTGACACGAAGTGGGAGGTGGTGGGCCAAGCATCCTAGCTAGGTACGACATTATGTCATTATATATATCCTAGCTAGGTGGTTGTTAGGGTGCTTTCGGGTTTGCGAGGCAGGTGCCACCAAAGTTATGCATTGTCTATTTAAAGTTTTAAACATCCCCAATATTCATACATATATTTGGCCACTTCCAGGTGGTTCTTGACTTCTGGCCCCTCTCATCGATCTTCAAAGACGCGCCCAACCGTGGGCCCGCACGCTCAAACTTGTGCATTGGAATTTTGAACATCACAGACCACCCTTTTCACTCATATATATTTGGGCCACATGCTGGTGTGGCTGTCTTTTGACCCTCTCTAACGTTATTTTTGCTGCAAATACTCTGATGACGCTCAACGGACACGGGGTATAATATCTTAACCATGTGTGATACAAGTGTGATGTGAATCACCACGCCTGCGCAAGCGCGTGCAAATTAAGGTGGTGGTACTGTCTCAACCGTGTGCGATGCAAGTGCGCTGAAATCACCACGACCGCGCAAGCGCGAGCAAATTAAGGTGGAGGTACTGGCTCAACCGTGTGCGATGCAAGTGCGCTGAAATCACCACGACCGTGCAAGCGCGATCAAATTAAGGTGGAGGTACTGGCTCAACCGTGTGCGATGCAAGTGCGCTGAAATCACCACGACCGCGCAAGCGCGAGCAAAGGGTGGAGGTACTGGCTTAACCGTGTGCGATGCAAGTGCGCTGTAAAACCACCACCTGTGCAAGCTAAAGGCGGGTAAGTTTATTTGGAAATTAGGACGAATCGTGTGCGATAGACCAGCTAGCTAGAAATATGAAAAACAAACTACTCGCCTTGAGTGTTGCAAAAATTGGCGGATCCGCGCCACTTTTCCTTATTATCATACACGCATATTGTTATTTGACCGTGCGCGATCTTGGGCACTCCCGCCCCGCATCAATTCCTTTACCCAAATTTTAGTAGCCGCCGTACTTCAACCGTCGCCCACACTCCTCCAGCACCGACCTTATAGTAAAATTGTAGTAGCCGAGGCGTTTGAACCATCGCCCTCCCTCGTCCACCACCATCTCCACCCACCATTACTAAAAAATTCAGTAGCCGCGGCGTATCCTCAAACACCACCCCCCTCCACAGTCCCCCACCCGCCCCCCTCCCCCCCTCGAACCCTAGCTCACGGTCGTCGCCGGCGCCGCCGCCAACCCCTGTCGGTCTGCCCGTTCCTCCTAGCTTAGATAATAAAGTTCAGGTTACCCAGCGATTCCCATACCATTGCCCCACTCCCCTGAGTTTTTAGATGAGGCCTGCGGTGTCCCTCCCCGCCAGATCCATATCCCCTGCTCTAGAATGTCGCAGCCTAAGCTCGACCATGTATCCCGGGGAGCCCGACGAGCGTTCGGCCAAGAAGAGGTTTATCATGGCCTCTCCGGCGGACGTTGGTGAGGTGGCCGCCGTTCGCCCCGACCTGTCGATCTCGGAGCAACACGTCACCGCGGAAGCCGGCAAAGACGTTGACTACGTTGCCATGCCAAAGGCTTCATGTCAGCGGGCTAGCGTATTACTGTATCTCGGGAAAGCTGGCTACGACATCAAGCTCGTCCACACCGACGGCTTCATGCGGACCATGTCACAGGTTAAGTGGTCCATCCCCAACCCCTCTGGTTCAACTGCCGTAGATCTCTTCGATGGCCCTGCCGCTGATCTCCTCCGCCAAGCGGTCAAGGATTTGCGAGCTTTATATGCCATCGAGCCCATTTTGTCATTTCTGAAGGACACGTTCTACGGCGGCGGCTTGGGATCCTCAATTGCCAAGTCAGATCTCATCGACCACGACCACGACCACAAGGAGGGCACCCATGAAGGTTCTTTCAAGGTAAAACAGTCCATCTGTGACATCAAAGAGCGCACCATGGGTCTGTGCTCTTCCAACTGGAAGGATCCCGTCCATGAAATGTGAGGCAACATTCTATCAGCAAATCTTACCTTTTCTAGCTTGCCAACCCATACCCTTTGTTGTAGTAGCATTTGCCGTGCGGTGCTTTAACTGTGTTGTGTTTAATTATTTCAGTTATGCAAAAGTGTATTGTTCAATAGGTCTATGTGATGTTTAAGTATGAATTGTCCACTTCAGTTTCAAGAATGGCTATATTTGGTTGTTTATAGTGAGTAGATGCCTTGTTTATCTGTATTTGGTTGTTAGGTTGGTTGGAGTGAGAATTTTTCCAGTTATCGAGCAGATGCCTTGTTTATCTGTATTTGGTTCTTAATTTGGTTGCAGTGAGCATTTGTCCAGTTATCAAGCAGATGCCTTGTTTATCTGTATTTGGTTGTTAGGTTGCTTTTTTTAGCATTTGTCCAGTTATCAAGCAGATGCCTTGTTTATCTTTATCTGCTTGTTAGGTTGGTTGCAGTGAGCATTTGTCCAGTTTTCAAGCATATGCCCTGTTTATCTGTATTTGCTTGTTAGGTTAGTTGCAGTGAGACTCTGTCCAGTTTTCAATGGCTATATTTGGTTGTTATACTGGTCATTTATGCCTTGTTTATTTCAGTCATTCACAATGTGTTGTTCATTATGTGCAAGTCGGAACTGTGCCGCTCGACTACATCAATACCAGTTTGAACGGCTATATTTGGTTCCAGTTATTCCTGGTGTAGTTAACACATGCCATTTATTTCAGTTTTACACATTTATCCAGTGTGATGTTTAAGCATTACCTACGTTCTATTCATTTTCAACAATACCAGTTTGAATTGCAACATTTGATGGCTGTTAAGCCTGCTGTCGGTAACATTGCCTTCCATTTTATATCTGCTTTAACAGCATGCTGAAACCAACACATTCAAGCTATCATTTGGAGATGATGTTGTTTACCTTTGCTATATTTGTTTGATGTTAAGGTTGCTGTACTTATCATGCCTTTCCACTACTTATGCAGGACAACAACTGGAGTGGCCACCATTTTCCGCCGAGGTTAGCTTCATCCCTCGGCTTGTACTCCCCCCGTCGTTCCATAATGTAGTGCATATAGATCCAGGCCTGGACATTAGTTAGCTTCTAATATTGACTTGTTGCTTGTAGGTACATATGCCCTTGGCAAGGATCCACGCATCGACCCTTTTTGTGTATGGGGCAATGAGATATTGATGAACAAGCATCAAGTGAGGAAACTGATAAGGATTATTAGCAAAAAGATACGAATGGTGGCAAGCAAATTATTTGTTTATGCTCTATCCAACACAACAGTGAGCTGTAGGATGGTAACTACAAACTCTGCAGCCTTCTCTTTTTACTGCCCATAATGAGTTGTTAGATAACAATGTCTGAATCTTTTTCGTTCCCAGTGGTTCCCGAAGCAGTTCACTCAAGATTACCTTGCAAAGTACATGATTGGTGGACACGCAATGAAGGTTAAAGTATTTCATCCAGACTACAATGATCATCGAGAAGTCCTAATGAAGACAGTGAAGGATGGATGGGCAGCCATCACAAGGGGTTGGCCTAGAGTCGTGGGCGCATTACGCATGGAGGAGGGCACAATATGGGCATTCCGCTTCACCTTCTCCAGCAACCAGAATGTCTTTCGCCTCTCTCTTTACAGTCTTTAGTACAACTGTGGTTCATCATTCTTTACTTGGTGCTTCTGTAGTTCTTCAGTATATGTACCTGTGCATCGAATTATGCATTCATGGTTGAACCTATATTTGTAATAAACATGGTTGGATATGAAATAAGTGATTGCCTACTTTCAAATTCAAAACATGTGATTTTTAAATTAGGGATTAATTAGGGATTACACGTCACACGGTTTGCCAAAGCGAAACGTCTGCGATATACGTGGAGATCAGAAACGTTTCTAGGATCCACCACGTGTGCGATCAATCTCCACTGCACACACGACTTTCTCTTGAAAACTGTTTGCGTTAGGCCACCTTGCGCAAACGTTTACCACATAAAAACTGTGTGTGATGGACAGCCTTTGCCACACAGTTTCTTCTACGCACCGTGTGTGATGCATTCAATAACGCAAATGATAAAATTATTAATATCGTGTGCAATGGCAACGCTATCACAAATGATTTAACGGGAAAAATTGTTTGTGATGTACCTGTGAACGGAAACGTTTTCCTTGGAGCGACTGTGTGGGATGTACATACGAACGGAAACGTTTAGCGGGGACTGACTGTGTGGGATGTACTTGCGACCGAAAACAATTTCGCCTATATAATTGTATTTTTTTAGCTCTACTATACGTATTTCCGTATTTGAGCACTCGCCGGTCGCACACGACCTCATTTTGCCGAGCGTGTGTACCCGGAGGGCATATCCCCGACGGTTTCTGGGTCGTGTGGGAAGGACCCCCCTATCGCCCACACTCACTTGGCGACGATTCCAAATGCCATCGCGGAAAGGGGTTAAAAACCGTTTGTATAGCACCGACACGCACCAGTGGATAAACATCACATGCAATCAAAATAAGTGATATGATATGGCCATCATCATCTTGTGCTTTTGATCTCCATCTCGTCATGATCACCATTATCGCCGGCTTGACACCTTGATCTCCATCGTAGCATCGTTGTCGTCTCGCCAACTATTGCTTCTATGACTATCGCTACCGCTTAGTGATAAAGTAAAGCAATTACATGGCGATTGCATTTCATACAATAAAGCAACAACCATAAGGCTCCTGTCAGTTGCCGATAACTTTTACAAAACATGATCATCTCATACAACAATTTATATATCATCACGTCTTGACCATATCACATCACAACAACCCCTGCAAAAACAAGTTAGACGTCCTCTACTTTGTTGTTGCAAGTTTTACGTGGCTGCTACGGGCTTCTAGCAAGAACCGTTCTTACCTACGCATCAAAACCACAATGATTTTTCGTCAAGTGTGCTGTTTTAACCTTCAACAAGGACCGGGCATAGTCAAACTCGATTCAACTAAAGTTGGAGAAACAGACACCGCTAGCCACCTATGTGCGAAGCACGTCGGTAGAACCAGTCTCATGAACGCGGTCATGTAATGTCGGTCCGGGCCGCTTCATCCAACAATACCGCTGAATCAAAGTAAGACATTCCTGGTAAGCAGTATGACTATTATCGCCCACAACTCATTGTGTTCTACTCGTGCATATAACATCTACGCATAGACCTGGCTCGGATGCCACTGTTGGGGAACGCAGTATTTCAAAAAAAAATCCTACGATCACGCAAGATCTATCTAGGAGATGCATAGCAACGAGACGGGAGAGTGTGTCCACGTACCCTCATACGTAGACTGAAAGTGGAAGCGTTTAGTAACGCGGTTGATGTAGTCCAAGATTTTAAATAGCGGCTGCAATAGCGGTAGCGAGGCCTCAACACTATTAGGCTCGAGCTGCGGTAGTAAATAGCGTGTTTGTCACTTTGCGGGCGCTATAGCGCTTGTCAGACTGCAATAGCGGGACTTAGCGTAGCGGTCATAGCGGAGGACTAAAAAGGATTGGACCCCTGTTTTATTCGAGCCGCTGTCACACCCAACCCTAGACCTAAATCGAACCAACCCCTCCTTGCCCTGGCCGCTGGCGGCTGGCGGTTGTGCTTCCCCTTCCGCCGTCGTCCTCTGTGCCGGCGTGGCTGACGTCGGACGGGGAGGGAGAGCAGGACGGCGTGCCTTCCCCTCGGGCCTTCCCCCTCCCGCTCGGCCGCTCCCCTTCCCTGCTCTGCTCTCTTCGACGCCCTGCTCTGCTCGACGCCTCACGCCACTGATGCTCCGGCAATCCGCAGGCCCGCTGCTCATCTCTCTGCTTGACTGTGGGGCGTCGGCTGCTCTCTCCCTGCTCGATTGTTGGCTACTCCTCTCCCTGCTCATGGCCACTAGCGCTCAAGCAATCTCCAATCCAGCAGCTGTACTCTGAACATATCCTAGCTATACTGCAATAGAAAGGTTGGTTGGAAACTTGTGAGTAATTCCAAGTTAATTTGAGATTTGTAGTTAGCCTTGAGAAGTTTAAAGAATAGAGAATAGAGATTTTGTTGGTTTAATCTCTTTCTAATCTGATAAGTTGGGCTGGTGGATATGTGTACAGTGTACTTCTGATGGACAGAACAGAACTGACACCTCAAGTTCAGATTTCAAGTAGAGATTTTGTTCTATTTTCTTGGTTTCAATTCCTTCAGGCTTCAGTAGCATTTTTCGAAAATAATGGCAGTGGTAGGCTGGTAGCTATAGCTTGTCATATATTAAGAATTGGCTTTGACATACATAAAGAACTATCAGTAGTATACTAGTAGTATGTTCCATTTCTTTTTTACTGTCTTGAACTCTTGATAGCTTATGTTTGTGTCTTTTCTCTGCAATAGTAGGCAACCAGAAAGATGTCTTCATCAGGTGCCAGCTCCGCAAATACAAGAACAAGAAAAGATGCAGCTTGGGAGCATGCTTTACCAATTACAGATGAGTTTAGGACAAAGAATAGAGTTGGATGTAAATATTGTTTGAACTTCTACAATGGTGGCATTACAAGGTTCAAGAAGCATCTGGCTGGACAGAGAAGAGATTGTGTGCCCTGCACACAGGTCCCTGATCATGTAAAAGAGCAAATGTGCGCATTGCTAGCTGTTAGTGCTAAAAAGAAGGATGAATCATTGAACAAAATGTTGACGCTGCAAGATGAAGTCAGAGGGATGTATGGTCAGAGTGGGAATGATGATCAAGAGTGCACAAATGTTGAGTCTTCATCTACTACACAAGTTCTTAAGAAGGCTCTAACCAAGGGTCCAATGGACAGGTACCGTGTGCGGGCCGGAAAGCAAACAACCATTAATGCACAGTACAAGATCAAAGAAGCAAAGATTACTTACAATTACATCTATGATTTCTTTATTGAGGGTGCCCTTGCTCATAATGTTGCTAGTCTCAAATCATTTGCTCGAATGATAGAAGCAATTGGACAATTTGGTCCAGGATTGAAGCCACCCACACCTTATCAGCTTGCCAATCCTTTGCTGAAGATACAAGTTGAGAAGGTAGATGAAATGCTGAAGGCCCAAAAGGAGGCATGGGCTTCTACTGGATGTTCTATAATGATAGATGCTTGGACTGATAGACGTGGAAGAAGCTTAATGAATTTGGTTGCTCATTCTGCTAGAGGCGTGTGTTTCCTTCGTGCCGTTGAATCTTCAATAGAGGTTCATGATGCTAAGTATATCTACAGCTTGGTAATGAGTTGCATATCCGAAGTTGGTGCTGAAAAGATTGTACACGTGGTCACAGACAATGCGTCCAACAATATGGCGGCGGCAAAGTTACTTAAGCAGAAGCACCCTCAGATATTTTGGACCTCATGTGCAGCCCACACCATCAACCTAATGATGCAGGACATTGGTAGTATAGCCATTGTTAGTTCAACAATTACCAATGCTAAGACCATTACAAATTTCTTCTATGCACACACTAGATTGCTGGCTTTTCTTCACAAGTATGCCAAAGGTGATCTGGTTCGAGCCGGTGCTACTAGATTTGCAAGTCATTACTTGAACTTGAAGACTTTGTATACAAAGAGAAAGCAATTGAAGCTACTGTTTGCATCAAATGATTGGGCTGATAGTTCTTATGCTAAGCAGTTAGGCAAACGTGTGTACAAGCTTGTAATGGACAATAGGTTTTGGGCCAAGATCAACCTACTAGTGAACTATTTTGAGCCACTTGCAAATGTGCTTAGGAGGGTTGATGGAGACACCCCAACCATGGGTTTTTTATATGGTGATCTTCTACAAGCAAAGCAAGAAATAGCAGCAAGGCTAAATCACATTGAGAACAAATATGTTCCTATTTGGGAGATCATAGATAGAAGGTGGGATAACAAGATGAAAATTGCATTGCATAAAGCTGGGTATTTCTTGAACCCTTTCTTCTACTATGACAGACAGAATGAAATGGCAGAAGAGGATTTCCTGGAATCAGTCATAGAGTGTGCATCTATTATGTACAAAAATGACACAGAGGTGCAAGACAATATTGTATCCCAGCTTAGTTATTATACTGAAGCCATAGATTCATTTGGAACTGAGATGGCCATTAGACAACGCAAGGTAGCAACTATCAGCCCTGGTAAGAAGACTATAACTTGCAAAGTTCCTTCTTGAATGTTGCAACCTAGTAATGTTATAGTTACTTATTTGTTTGTCTTGCTTTGCTTGCAGCAAGGTGGTGGACTGTGCATGGAACCACTGCTAAGGACTTGAGGAAGATGGCAATTGGAATCTTAAGCTTAACTTGTAGCTCTTCAGCATGTGAAAGAAATTGGTCTGCATTCGAGAGGGTAAATATTATATGATCATCTTCCATCAAACTATTGACCAGTACAGTTCCATACTAGTTCAAAAAATTTATTATGCAGTTCCATGTATAAGTGTATAGCATTAATTCCATCTGAATTATAAAATGCATGTCTATGTATTTGTGTTGCAGGTACATTCAAAAAACAGAACCAGATTAGGTGAAAAGAAGTTGAATGGTCTTGTTTATGTGATGTTCAACAAAAGATTGGAATCAAAGTACTCTGAGAGGGAAAGGGATCCATTGGTTGCAAAGTACATAGAAGATGAGCCGCCAAATGAGTGGATGTTAGATGAAGAGCTACTAAAAGATGACGAACCATCTGAAGATGAAGCTGAGGTTACCATCAGTTTAAAGAGGAAACAAAAATCTAAAGCTTCAACAAGTAGAGGAAAAAGGGTATGTACTGCTATTGGTGTTGAAGAGGAGGAGATGGAGGAAGAGGATGAATCAGGGCAAGAAGAAGAACTAGAAGAAGAGGGCCAAGATGATGAGGAAAACATCGATGAGGATGACCAAGTAGAGATCGATTTGAATGAAGATGAAGAAGATGATGGGGATGGCGAATGAGTTGCATCTAGAATCATTGCATGTTTTTTTCTTGTCATTTGGCTGATGTGTCATGTTGTCAAGCACTCATGTTGTCAAGATCTTGCATGTTCTGTTCTATTTTGTTTGTGTGTGGACTACGAATCATGGATCATGGATGTTTAAATTGTGATTGCACTTGTAGGTTGTAGACCTGTAGTTTTGAACTTATTTGGGGAATGGAATATTGCTGCTCTTGGCTATCAAGATCTTGGAGGCTGTAGTTTTGAACTTGTTTATTTAGGTGCTTGACTAATCTATTGCAACTTGCAAGACTTGATCTGTCATGTTACTATGGTCTAATTGTGTATTGCTTGCATGGTTGTACGCTCAGAATTCCCTAGTTATAATATATATGCTCATGTCAATAAAGATTGTTCTAGAAATATACACAATCATCTCAAAATTATGAGTGATTTTATGAATCTGCTATGCGGACATAGCGCCCGCAATATCGCCCGCAATCCGCATCCCGCTATGCCGCCCCCAATCCGCTACCATCCCGCTATCCGCTATTTAAAATCCTTGGTAGTCGAACGTCTTCACAATCCAACCGATCCAAGCACCGAACGTACGACACCTCCGTGTTCAGCACACGTTCAGCATGATGACGTCCCTCGAACTCTTGATCCAGTTGAGGACGAGGGAGAGTTTCGTCAGCACGACGGTGTGGTGACGGTGATGATGAAGTTACCGGCGCAGGGCTTCGCCTAAGCACTACGACGATATGACCGAGGTGTGTAACTGTGGAGGGGGGCACCACACACGACTAAGAGAAGACTTGGTGTGTCTTTGGGTGCTCCCCTCCCCACATATATAAAGGAGGGAGGGAGAGAGGCCGGCCCCCTAGGGGTGCGCCAAGAGTATGGAGTCCTACTAGGACTTCCAAGTCCTAGTAGGAATCCTTTTCCCTTTTCGGAGTAGGAGAGAAGGAAAGAGGGAAAGAGAGAGGGAGTAGGAAAAAGGCAAGGGGGCGCCGCCCCCTTCCCCTAGTCCAATTCAGACCCATGGGGGGGCGCGCGCCACCTCCCCTTGGTCTGCCTCCTCTTTTCCCGTATGGCCCAATAAGGCCCATTACTTCTCCCGGTGAATTCTCGTAACTCCCCGGTACTCCGAAAAATACCCGAATCACTCAGAACATTTCCGATGTCCGAATATAGCCTTCCAATATATGAATATTTACCTCTTGACCATTTCGAGACTCCTCGTCATGTCCGTGATCTCATCCGGGACTCCGAACAAACTTCGGTCATCAAATCACATAACTCATAATACAAATCATCATCGAATGTTAAGCGTGCGGACCCTACGGGTTCGAGAACTATGTAGACATGACCGAGACACATCTCCGGTCAATAACCAATAGCGGAACCTGGATGCTCATATTGGCTCCTACATATTCTACCAAGATCTAACCGCATAACAACATACGTTGTTCCCTTTGTCATCGGTATGTTACTTGCCTGAGATTCGATCATCGGTATCATCATACCTAGTTCAATCTCGTTACCGGCAAGTCTCTTTACTCGTTCCGTAATGCATCATCCTGTAACTAACTCATTAGTCACATTGCTTGCAAGGCTTATAGTGATGTGCATTACCGAGAGGGCCCAGAGATACCTCTCCGATACACGGAGTGACAAATCCTAATCTCGATCTATGCCAGCTCAACAAACACCATCGGAGACACCTGTAGAGCATCTTTATAATCACTCAGTTACGTTGTGACGTTTGATAGCACACAAGGTGTTCCTCCGGTATTCGGGAGTTGCATAATCTCATAGTCAGAGGAACATATATAAGTCATGAAGAAAGCAATAGCAATAAAACTAAATGATCATTAATGCTAAGCTAACGGATGGGTCTTGTCCATCACATCATTCTCTAATGATGTGATCCCGTTCATCAAATGACAACACATGTCTATGGCTAGGAAACTTAACCATCTTTGATTAACGAGCTAGTCAAGTAGAGGCATACTAGGGACACTCTGTTTGTCTATGTATTCACACATGTACTAAGTTTCCGGTTAATACAATTCTAGCATGAATAATAAACATTTATCATGATATAAGGAAATATAAATAACAACTTTATTATTGCCTCTAGGGCATATTTCCTTCAGTCTCCCACTTGCACTAGAGTCAATAATCTAGTTCACATCGCCATGTGATTTCTCACCAATAGTTCACATCACCATGTGATTAACACCCATAGTTCACATCGCCATGTGACCAACACCCAAAGGGTTTACTAGAGTCAGTAATCTAGTTCACATCGCCATGTGATTAACACCCAAAGAGTACTAAGGTGTGATCATGTTTTGCTTGTGAGAGAGGTTTAGTCAACGGGTCTGCCATATTCAGATCCGTATGTATTTTGCAAATTTCTATGTCTACAATGCTCTACACGGAGCTACTCCTTGTTGTTGAAGATTGCTGGGCAATCAAAAAGGCAAGAATCAATGTCTGTAGAAAAAAGAGAAATTTTGGTGATGAACCAGAGTTGGATGATGCTGCGGTGCAAAATGAGCAAGAGTTGGATGATGTTGTGGTGCAAAATGATCAAGATTTGGATGATGTTGTGCAAAATGAGGCAGTCTTTGATCTTGTGATGCATCATGAGCAACATTTGGATGATGATGTGGTGCAGAATGTGGTGCAAACTAAAGATGTTGCGGCAGATGTTCTGCAAACTGAAGTTGTTGCGGCAGATGTTCCACAAACTGAGCCTATATTGCAAGTTGTATTACCAATTGAAGCTACTGGAGTTGATGTTGTGCAAACTGAGCCTCATGTAGATGTTGTGGTGCCAATTGAAGCTGTCCCAGCTAGTCCAGTTAAGAAAACCAAGACTTTGAGTGAACTAGGTGTGGTAGGATCAAAAAGTTGTAAGAAGAAGAAGAAATCGAGTGGTAAGAAGAAGAAGTGAAAACTTCTTTTGTCAAACTTGTCTAATGGTGATGTGTGTTGTAGAATAACAAACTTGCCTCAATTTGTGTAAAATGGTATTTGTGTAATGCTATTCAAATTCTGGCCGAATTTCCAATTTGACCCAAAATTCAAGTTTGACCCAAAATTCAAATTTGAAATTGTTTAGTATGTGATATTGATGTTACAATGCTTTCTCAAATATTAGTCATATATATATGCATGTTAAGCGATCAATCCGAGCACTTATTGTTGATGTGAAACACTAGTCACGAAAAATGGGCTCCAAATGAGCTCCGAAGCTAGGCTAAACACCCCATTCGTAAGCAAATTTTTTTGACCTTTTCTAAATGGGCCAAAAATCAAAACTTGATATCTAGTGTGCAAATATAGGGTCCATGCCCAATATGAGATCGTTTGGATAAATTATGACATGCTTAGCCCTAAACACATGATAGCTATGTTTTGTGAAGGGTTTTTCATGAAAATACCCATAGACCAAGTTTCTTATTTTTCCCAGCAACTCACTCACATAAAACGATGACAAGTGCAAGTTTCATATTTTTATGATTTTTTTGAATTAGTTATGCTCAACCCTAGCCCTCAAAACCCCTCAAACCCCATCTGAAACCCCGCACCCTTCCGCGCCGCTGGATCGCTGTTAGTGGATGGCCTGGATCAGGCGCTAGGGCTACGTCACTGATCCGCATGAGGCTCTGTGATTGGCTGTAGTCGACAACGCTGGATAACCCCCCGCCTCAAATATGGATCGCTGGATCACTGTGCGTTCAACGGTGTGGATCAGCATGCAGTGCTACGTCAGCGATCCGCGCGCTACGCTCTGATTTGCTGGATTCAGAAACATTTTTTTTGCGCTGCGGCGAGTGGGCTAGCCGTTGGGCTCTGGTGAAAGAAGCCCACCCTTTGGACCTTTGGACCGAACCATGCCCCGTCGGGTCTAGCCAGGCCCTAGCCAGCAGGCTACGTTGCCATGCATGCTCGATCGCAGCCTACGGTGCATGCATGCATGCACGGGCGGCACACGCACAGAAGAACGGGTCAGCGTGACCCCTTGACCCCCGACCGATGGCACAGACGCGTGCGGTTGTGCAGCTGTGAAACGTCGCGGCGTGGCTATTGATGCGATGGAGCCTTTGGTTTCCCATGCGTGTGTACACACTCCCGGCCCGATGCCACCAAACGCCGCCCGGTCATTACTTCCACCCGGTGAAACCAGTCAAAAAACACGTCGCACTAGGGCTATTTAAGCCATACCTATCATCTTCCTCTCCCTCCTCATCCATACCCCAACCCCATCCTCTCCCATCTCTGCCCCCATCTGCCCTCCTTCTTCCTTCTTCTCCACAAAGAAGCCACCATGCAGTACAACGGCCCGACCTACCGTTCCCCCCCCACTGTGCCGGAGAGGCTCTATCCCGCCGGTGTCTATGTAGAGAACACCCTTAGGGTGTGGGCAATCTCAAGGTGGAGGGGCGCAAGGGAGTTAACGCGGTTCTTCCTTTCGGCCGGCTACCGCCACCTCCCCCCTGGCTCTCCAGTGATGTTCCATGTCGAGGAGGTCAATCACAATGGCGTTGTGGTTGCGCTCCTCGCTACCTTCACCAACCCCTTTGGCGCCTTCTACCTCCTCGGGCGAGTGTTTTGGTGTGGGTGTGAGTTTATTGCTTTCACCACCCACAACATCTTCACCGACTTCAACAACATCTTCCCCACCAACAATGGCATGCACACCCTCCCGTACCCCATCAACAACCAGGAGTGAAGGGCGCCCGGAGGAGCGAGGTGGCGTTCGCTAAGAGGAGGAGAAGGAGAAGAACCCGTTTGGTGCCCCCGATCTATCTAGCTATCTATCTATCATATTAGTATTTTAAGTTGTAATCGTTTATGTTTGTGTGCTACTATTATTAAGTTGTAAGGGTATGCTATCTATGTCGTGGAACTATGGGTTGTGCTACTATTTATGAGTAATATTGTTGTTGGGTTTCGTTCTACTATATATATTGTTGTTTCGTGCTATTATTTGTGGGTTGCTATGGGTTGTACCCGTTTCGTGCTATTATTTGTGTGTTGCCCTGTGTTGCTACACCTCATTCACCACACAAACCGTCTTCACAATGTTGGTCAAATCATGGGTCATGACCCAAACCATGGACATGCAAACCACATACTCACAAAGTGTTCTATCTAGTTTTTGTTTTTTTCTATCTAGTTCATATTGGTCAATTGATATATGTGCTTGATGTTCTATCTAGTTGATCTATGTGTTGCTAATACAAGGAAGATTTCACTATGGACATGCAAGTGTATGGGTACCCAAATGTTTTTGCAAAAACAAAAAAAATCATATATTGGTGTGCTGCATGTGGGCATGCATGTATCTAGGCCCTGGCTATTAGGGCCACCGTAGCTAGTAGGTGTAGGGTGCAATTTTATTTGTGCAAATAATTATTGGATTAACTCAAATGCCCAAATAAATATTTCTGTGCTCCTAAAAATATTGGTTTGAATTTTACCTCTGGCCAATATTTTCAGAGCAAAACAGGAACATTTTCTTGGACCTATTTGAAGCGAATTTTAACATGATCATTTCCAAAAATGATTTCTGAGGCTTTCACATATTCCCATTTAATTTGGGTTTCATGGAACCGTAGACAAGCAACAAATATGTAAAGCAAAACAAAAAAAGTTACAATACATACATGTGTTCATGCAGCCATTTTATGAATTGCTACATTTGGTGCACCAAGCGGGTGGGCTTGTTTTCTATTTGGGCCTGCTTTTTGTCACAGTACTCATCAGCCCACGGCCCAATAACCTTTTTTTTTACCATGAACTCTACACATGCACTCTGTTAAATGAAGAATTACTGCATTTTATGAGTTGCTACATTTCATTCATCAATTGCTTCACACATGCACTCTGTTAACTGAGAATATCATTGGGTCTGAATATCATTACCAGAATTCAGGCTTTGCTTCACACAAATTCAAATTCAGCTAACAAATGATCCCTGACTTACTGAAACTACTAGCTAGACACAATAACTGAAACTAGGGACCCCTGACTCTGAAACTAGCTTGACACACAAATTGAAACTGTAACAATTTCTAGCGAATGATGAACATCAAGTAAAAGAAACCCATAGCAATGACACAACAATAAAATGCTCCAGCCATCATATTTGCTTGCTGCTTCAAATCGATCAGCTGCTTTAGTTGCTTGCCCATTTTCTTCAATTCACACTTCACTTCAGCACTGTCCATCATTGGATCGACTCTGTCCACCAAATGTGAGGCGTGTTCCACACCAAGCTGGGGGGGGGGGGGGGGGGCCCCAATTGAAATTGAGATCTTGTGTTGAAGCCTGCATTTTCAACCTCTCAACGTACTCATCGAGCCACTTTAAATGTCCACATTTCTTCAGAACCTGAAAAATAGGGTAAATAGGGGTCGACGACGGCATGAACCCTAGATCAAATCCACTGCCCAAATTCGACAGAAAAATAAAGAAATCGGGAGAATTTAGATAAGCTGCTTGGTGCGGTAGACGGATCTAACCTGCCCTGGTTGTGGCCTGCTCAAGCATTTGACGAACTCGCGCCCACGGTTGCCATTTTCCTCCTTCACACAAGTCAAACGCTTCAGAGGCTCCATGCGCGGGCAATCGGGGCATCTTGTCAACGGCACTGGACCGTACTGCGGCCATGATTGGCGGGAGGCCGAAGTTGAGCTAGACATCACTCGCTGGTGGCGCACTTCGTTGCCGGAGAAGAGGAAGAACAGAGTAGGTGGGGGAAAGGGGAAAGGGGAAGGGCAGACAATCTGGCTCGGGCTCGTGGATGGCTCGGGTCGGGGCACGCTGATGAGCGGGATGAGCACAGGCATGCTTATGTGGATAAGTTGTGGGTCCCGCACGCATGTGAGTAAGTGGTGGGTCCCACATTCATGTGGATAACTGATGGGTCCCGTGTGTCATAACTCAAACCACTAACCCCTTGTGTTTTGCATTTCATGGTTAAACAGGGCCATGTCGCATTGGAGCTATAGTTGGCTGCAAATACGTCGCACCAGAGATATCTTCGTCAACTACGTCGCTCCTCATCCAATTCATCTCAAAGATATCGCACAGGAGCAGCTTGCTTGCTTACGGCTGGCTGGTCGATGGTATCTGTGACGAGAGCCGGCGGCGGTCAACAGCCGGCGACGAGCTGGGCCAGTAAACCGGTGGAGGTGAACTCAGAATGCCCGACTTTTCTCTACACTCTGCTCTTTATAGGACTCGAGTGTCGCTAGCTAGTAAGTCAGGGCAACTTTATTCAAATGAGGTAAATACACCCGCGGTCTTTGAACTTGCACCGGATGGTCACTTTGGTGCACAAAGTTGCAAAATACGCATTTGTGGTCACTGAACTTGCAAAACAGTGCAAATACAGTCACTCCCTTCGTACGCAGCCGTATGTGGCGACGCCAGCGTGGCATGGCCCCGCTGCTGCTTCCCCCGGCCGTCGGGGGCGCGGTTCTTCCATCTCCTCCGGCGACGGCCGCCGTGCCGCAGTTCCGCCTCCGCCAGCGCCTTGGAACGATCGACAGAGAAGGGAGACGAAGCGGTGGGGAGTTACAATGGGCTGCCAGTGATTTTGGGGTACCTATACACTTATTTGCAAAGCGCTCTGTTCCCGCGTCTCCAGGGGCTTTTTTGCGCAAAAAATAATAAACCCACGGGGTTTTCTGCAAAGTGACCGCGCGCACGCCTCGCTGGAAGGCCATGGTCGCTGACAGCGGGGCCATGCCACGCTGGCGTCTCCACATACGGCTGCGTACGAAGGGAGTGACTGTATTTGCACCGTTTTGCCAGTTCCGTGACCACAAACGCGTATTTTGCAACTTTGTGCACCAAAGTGACCATCCAATGCAAGTTCTAAGACTCATTCTGTCACAACCATATCATCCGCTGCTTTCCATGCTAGTTGACTCCAGGTTCGTCGTCACTTGCCCATGTACTCGTGGAGTGGTTGGCGCACCGGAATGCTGATCATTTTATTCTCAATCTGCCGGCCGGCCGGCTAGTCAAGATGCCTTGGCAGCCAAGCCATCTCGACTATATTATCTGCCCAACCTTGACTATTGGCCAATGATACCTGCAAGAATATTACACTGGAGCTCCTACTCCATCACCTGGATAGGGACGCCAAGATCTCCTTTCCCACGCCCTTCTTCATGCAGGTCTTCAAGGTGGCTGCATGGAACATCTCGAGTCAAAGAAACACAAGGTTTTTGACAATGTAATCCTAGTCTGGACTCCTGAAAATTATATTAAAAGGGATATTTATATTCTCTCTGTTTGGCTTGGGTCCAAGTTCTGCGCACTCCACTCCCCCTTGATGTACACTCCTAAATAGATCTTGTAGATAACACCTCTGTTGCATGGGCGCAGGTATAGATACGGGCGGCCTGTACGTGTACAATACAAGGTGGGTGTACGTTTCCTCCGAATGACCAATCTGCCCTACGTTGTGTGTGTGGGGGGGGGGGGGGGGTACCGAAGCACTTCTCTTTTCCTTGTTGGAATGTTGAACATCCCCTCTGATACCCTACCATTAAGATTGTTACCGGAAACGCTCAGTGTTTCAAGAGATTGAAGGTTTCCTAGGCTTGTTGATATGTGCCCAATGAATTGGTTTGTGTCTAGAAGTAGTTCTATTAATAATTGGGATAAATTGAAAAGGGGGGATATGTAGCCTTTAAACATGGTGGATAAGCTTAGCTTTTGCAATTTTTTGAAAGCTCCCAGCCAATGTGGTACCACACCTCAACGGTGGATCGTTCCACAGCGGCCCACGGGTTATGCCCATTTCTGGTCCCCATGGCCTATCTACCCCGCAGAACCCCTGACCCCCCTCTCCTTTAAGCATCTCTCCCAGACCAGTTGCAGAGGATGACGACGACGACACCAGCAGCTCCAATGGAACGGGACGAGATGGGTGATGACGGGCGTCGCTCGAGGACGGAGCTGAGCGAGCAGCTGCGCTAGATGCGGCTCGGAACAACAGGATGAACGCCTCGGACTCACGATGCTCGGAGCGACGGGCTAGCTCCGGTGACTCGTGGACGCAGTGCAGCCTTGCCTTACAAGTCGGAGTAGAACCCTTGCTTGTGGAATTTTAAGGAATCGTAAAACTATGAAGCTTTATGCACAAGGGACCTTCACTACACTCCAAGACCCTTCACAACTAGAAGGTAGAGCAGAGGTAATTTCTTGCCTCAAGGACCGACTATTTCTACATCTGTTCCAGATTCCTCCCAATCCTACGCATAAAAAATGCCTTAACTGGCACGGAATGCTTCTCAATCCTACCATGTTGAGTAAGTTTGCACGAGATGTTGTCACTGGCAACATATGCAAAGTCTGTTATATAGTGGTGACTTACCAACCATGCATCTTTGTGTTTAATTCCATGGGCTCATGGTGAGTTCGTCACAATAAAGAAGAAAATGTGCAAGGCCCTACAAAGTACAAACCATAAGCACGCTAGCCCTCCCCCAGATGGGGCTCACCCTTTACATCGTACTAACATTATGACTTTATCAATACAAAAAAACATTATGATTTTACACATTTGCACATGCTCTTAGCTATGGTGAAACCAGATCCGTCACCAGCCAATTGAATGTCAAGAGAGTACATCTGGAGCTCTAGTGTTAGGAGGCCGCCATCCAATGCTATTCTGAAAGAAGACAATGTGTAAGGCCCCAACAACCATAAGCACAGTAGGATTCATTGCCCCACTCACATGATGACCATTGTTAGCATCACGTACTAGCATTATGGCTCTACACACATCTGCGCATGTTGTTACTGTCAAACAAGATCCGTCACCAGTGGATTGAATGGCAAGAGTACATTCGGAACTATTGCTGTACATTAACTATGGTACCAGATGGGTTACTATTAACCAAGAAGGTTGGGGTGTGAGATGAACATGACCTGTACACGATGAAGTACACTGCATCTTTTGAACCGCGGAATCCCAGTTCAGACCAGCTCAAATGTGGAGTGTACAGAGTACTCGCTCAAGTTTTGGGATCATTGTTTTGGAAAAGAAACTTCAAGGTTGTGCTAAGTAATTCTTTGAGCGACTAATTGGACTCCATTTTAGTTTAGGCTGTGATTTTCCTCAAACTACTTTGTAACAATAGTAGCAACCTTTTTTTGTTCTCTTTCCTTTCTTTTCTTTGGTAATGGTTTCGTGTTATATGTCTTTTAGTTTACCTATCACACGGGTTCTCGTACATCTTCAGCAGCTTGAGGAGATTTGGAAACTATCAGATCTTGGAGATATTCTACTTGTTGATGCTTAAGAAAATGTTTGCCATTTGTTGACTTCTTTCCACCTCTCCATTACAAGTTTGTTTTGTTTACTACCGTGGATTGTTTTTTCTGTTTATGGGGCACTTGCGTTAGATGAGAACACTGTTGATTGCTCTTCTGTAAACTGAATCTCACAAATCCTAGCCAAGTTTGTAATACATTGATAAAATTTTAGATTCTTTACAAAAAAATCATGTTTGAGGATACTCCATTGTTACCACTTCTTTAGGGGTTTCTTGTTTCCCCCAAAAAAATCAATTTTTTGTAATAAATTTCTTGGAATAAAGTACTATTTTCATCTATAATATTTTCACCCAAAGTAAACAAGTGAGAATATCAACACAGACATTTGTGGAAAGGTACTGAGCTGTGGGAGAGTAGTAAGACATGTGTCGCATGTCTGACAAATTTATAATCACAATTTTGTTTGTAGGTTTTTTGTTTGACAAAAGAAGATCGCACCTACGGGATCAGCTTCGGTGCAGAAGATCGCACCTACGGGATCCCAGGCAGATCCTGGCGCCGGATCCGACGCAGAATCGCCCTCGGATCACGTGTTGTCTGGCGACAGCGACGTGGGGTTCCCCGCGATAGGCGACCGCGCCCGGGACGCATCTCCGTCCCCAGCCGACCACGTGGCACCCGCGGACGGGCGGTCCGGGGCGCCCCCTGCGGCGCCTCCCGCATGTGCGCGACCGTCCTCTGTTGTGGCGGGACCCACTCCTGGGCTGGTCGCCACGCCTCCCGCCTCGCCACGGGCTGCAGTACACCTAGCGTCCGCGGACTGGGCCTCTGTTGCGGGCCCGACCGCTGCATCCACCAGCGGTACTAGATCCCAGATGGATTTGTCGCCTGTGTCTTCGCCCCCGCCCGGCACAGGATCCCAGGGGGATTCGCCTGCGAGTCAGGCTGCATGTGTTCCCCCCGGATCTTCTGCGGCACCTGGATCTACTGCTCCACCAGCGCATACTATGACGACACGCACACGTGATAACACCCGCAAACCTCTACAGCGCACTGATGGTAGTGTCACCTATGATCCGTCCCATCGTGCGCTTCTGGCCTTGCGGGAACCTGTTGATCATCGTGAAGCGATCTCTTCTCCGGAGTGGCATATGGCTATGCAACTTGAGCTTGATGCCCTTCATCAGAACGGTAACTGGACTCTAGTGCCTCCCCCACCTCATGTCAACGTGATTGACTGCAAGTGGGTGTTCAAGATCAAGCATAAGTCTGATGGGTCTGTTGATCGTTACAAGGCACGCCTGGTGGCCAAGGGGTTTAAACAGCGATATGGTTTGGATTATGATGATACGTTCAGTCCAGTTGTTAAACCTGTCACTGTGTGACTGGTTCTGTCCATTGCTGTTTCTCGTGGCTGGTGTCTGCGACAGCTGGATGTTCAAAATGCCTTTCTTCATGGCATTCTTCAAGAAGAGGTGTACATGCGACAACCTCCTGGCTTTGTGGACCCCTCGGCTCCTCATCACTTGTGCAAGCTTCGCAAGGCTCTTTATGGACTCAAACAGGCTCCTCGGGCGTGGTACTCCAGGATGAGTTCTCGGCTCCAACAACTTGGTTTTGTAGCCTCCAAAGCTGACACGTCTCTTTTTGTCTTCAACCATGGTGGCGTTACCATTTTCATGCTTGTGTATGTGGACGACATCATTGTGGCCAGCTCATCTCCCACTTCTACCACCAAGTTGCTTGCTGATCTTCATGCCTCCTTTGCTCTCAAGGATCTTGGTCCCTTACATTATTTTCTTGGAGTACATGTGCAGTCATCGCCAGGGGGAATCATTCTGTCTCAACAGAAGTACATGAGCGATATCCTCCATCGTGCTAACATGGACAATTGTAAGATTTCCACCACGCTCATGTCCTCCAGTGAGAAAATTAGCATGGACAGTGGATCACCACTTTCTCAGGATGATAGTACCAAATATCGCAACCTGGTTGGAGCACTTCAGTATCTGACACTCACGAGGCCAGACATCTCTTTTGCAGTAAATCATGTCTGTCAGTTCCTTCATGCACCTACGACTGCACATTTTTCAGCAGCCAAGAGGATCTTGAGATACTTGAAGTACACTCGTAGTATGGGTCTTTCTATTAGAAAGTCACCTTCAATGCTACTAAGTTGTTTTTCAGATGCAGACTGGGCTGGGTGCAGTGATGACCGCAGATCCACAGGTGGTTTCGCAGTCTTTCTTGGTCCTAATCTTGTCTCCTGGAGTTCAAGAAAGCAAGCTACGGTTTCTCGGTCAAGCACGGAGTCTGAATATAAAGCGCTTGCAAATGGAACGGCTGAGGTGATCTGGATACAGTCAGTCCTTGGTGAACTGGGGTCTTTATGTCACGGCCTCCTGTTTTGTGGTGTGACAACCTAGGAGCCACTTACTTATATGCAAATCCGGTATTCCATGCCAGAACCAAGCATATAGAATTGGACTTTCATTTTGTTCGTGAACGAGTTGCAGCCAAGGCACTTGATGTTCGATTTATCTCCTCCAAGGAACAAGTTGCAGATATATTCACAAAGTCTCTAGCCGAGGTGCCATTTGTCTCGAATAGGCACAATCTGAATCTTCGTGTAGGAAGTTCAGATTGAGGGGGAATGTTAAACCGTATAGATAACTAATGTTGTTAGTATCTAGGGTTGTAGTTATCCTCTTGTAACAACCTTGTACTTATCCTTCTGTAACCCTAGAGGCAACCCTAGAGGCGCCCTATATATTGATCCTGCGACCACCGCATTAGGTGTGTCGATCCAATCTCTCATATCCCCGTTTCACAGAGAGAGGGGAAGAGTAGGAGAGAGAGTGGCCTAAACGGGCTGGCTCTTGTTTAACCACGCGGGCAAATGGTCATGTGTCGCATGCTGTCTATTTTTTGACAGTTGGGCCCGCCCTACGGGATAATGGTTTAGAACGACCAAATCAGCCAATCAGTGCAGTTTGTAACCAACGGGCCTCAAAAGTGGTGGCTTTTTGAGAAAATTTCCAATCGTGGTAGTAATTTGCAACCTAACCTCAAATGTGATGATTTTCTATAATTTACTTTGTTTACCACAGACATCCCAATAACAGGCCCTAACTCATACTACTAGTACTGAAAAACAGAACTTTCTAGGAGATGAGTATTATTTGCTCAACTTTTTGCATGTTTAGTTCGTTTGTTCTGACTTCTATCTAATGAATAGAATTATGTGTCTTATTTTTTATTGACTCCGAATAAAACCAAGCACTAACTAATCAAAGTTGCCAAACTAGTTGGCTCTGAAGTCCAAACCAAATGGAGATCTTGCAATTTTGCTAATATTTTGGCAGACGCAATTGTTGTAATCCAAACAAAACAACTTACCAGATTTTTTTTAGAACAAGGTTATCAATCTTTTGGTCATGCCAAAATTTAGATTCGCTAGTTGGGGCTCAAACAAGACACAAGCTAAGTCTCATGCAGCTTCAACAGCTTGAGGAGATCAGGAAGCTGGTCAGATCTTGGAGATATTCAACAGTTTTGATGCTTAAGAAAATGTTGGTCATTTGTTGATTTCTTTCCACTTCGCCAATTTGTATTGTACCACCGTGGATTTTTTTTGTTTGTTTGTTTGTTTGTTTATGGGGTACTTGATTTTGATGAGAACAATGTTGCTTGCTCTTCTATAAACTGGATCTCACAAATCCTAGCCAAGTTTCTAATATAATGATTAAATTTCAGATTCTTTACAAGAAGTCCTTTTTTTAAAACAGAGTCAAAAGTCTCATCGATTAATTAAGAAGAAGAGAGTTGACCAGATAACAACGGAAATTTGAGCGAAAACCGATACAAACAACCCATAGACGGACTACTCACACAATACAAAACACCATAACCGCATAAGCGGCCTTCCAGATACTCTTTTAGGGGTTTCTCATTTTCCAGAAATGATCAATTCTTTTCTAATAAATTTCCTGCAATAAAGTAATAATTTCATCTACAATATTTTCAACCAAAGTAAACAAGTGAAATTATCAACACAGACATTTGTGGAAGGGTGCTGAGCTGTGGGAGAGTAGTGAGACTTGTGTCGCATGGTTGACAAACTTATAATCACAATTATGTTTATAGGTTTGTTTGAGAAAAGTAGTCAAGGCTCCCAATTTCATTGCATGAAATTGCTAATACAAAACGCCCAACAGGTGGAAAAAATTTAGCGCAGAGCGTCACCCGGCCGTCGACCTGATCAGCCGAACAACCTCACACATGAGGTGCCACAAGTCGCCAGCAGTTTAGCACGACAACATCACCAGAACTACTGCACACCAGCAACCCCTAAGCATAAAACATACAGGGAGAAGTAGCCGATCAAAACCCATCCAGTAAAACTATCATAGGGGCCCATCCTTGCTTTCTATGAAAAAACTCGACATGAACAAATCAAAGAAGTTTTGCCCTACTACCCTGTTTGTGGAGTTCCTGGGAACCTTAAAACTATGAAGCTTCACTGTACTCCAGGAAGATTCAGCACTGGAAGGTAGAGCATAGGTAATTCCTTGCCTTGAGGACCGACTATTTCTACATCCCTTCCAGATTCCTCCCAATCCTACGCATTTAGAGGAACGCCTTGACTGGCACGGAATGCTTCTCAATCCTACCATTGTTGAGTAGGTTTGCACGAGAAATTGTCACTAGCAACATATGCAAAGTCTGCTATATAATGGTGACTCACCAACCATGATTCTTCGTGTTTAATACCATTGGCTCATAGTGAATTCATCACAATAAAGAAGAAAATGTGCAAGGCCCTACAAATCCTATGATTCATTGCTCTCCCTACGCATGCTGCTCATCCTTTACATCATACTAGCATTATGACTTTACACATTTGCATATGCTCTTAGCTGTGGTAAAACCAAATCCGGCACCAGCGGATTGAATGGCAAGAGAGTACATTTGGTGCTCTAGTTGTACATTAAGTATGGCATCATTGTTTTCTTCCCCTATAGCACTCATCTTTTCTAGACCAAGGAGTGGTGAGTCGGTTCAATACAAAATAATGTTAAGCAAGACCATACTTTTGCACCCCAAAAAAAGGTCCAAGCTGCAATTATTGAACTGATTCTTCAGCTGCCTCTTAGCCTCCAATATATGCATCCCTGATTCCATGCAGCCTGCCAGCCACCTCCTCCATGCTGATGCGATCACTTGGAGAGGACTTGGTGCAGCAAAGGCCAACATTCAGCACAGAAAGTAAACAAGGTACTCCATTATCCTCGGCCGATGGAGCTTCTTGACAAAGGTCCAACTCTTGTACCAGTTGTGGATCGGCAATCCGCAACATCTTGTCAGGGAAGTTGACCTCTGCAAACTTTGCAATGCTTAATCCGTCCTTGAACATGCCATCTGTTGGGCTCTTCCGTACGAATATTTCAAGGAGAATTACCCCAAAGCTGTAAACATCTGCAGCAGTAGAAATTTGACCACCCCCTCCATATTCTGTAGATTGCACATATCGACAGATCGGTTCAATCTCACACTTACAAGTAAAACAGGAAGAAAAACACAGCGTAAAAAAATAGGAAAATACCTGGAGCAACATATCCTATGGTTCCCCTGATTGCAAGCGAAGAAACCGATGTCGAGCCACCAAAGGATGATGACATGGGATACATTTGCAACCGTGCAAGTCCAAAGTCTCCAACATGAGCTACCATGTCATTGTCCAGAAGAATGTTGCTGGGTTTGAGATCACAATGAACAATACTTCCGTGGTGGTTATGGTGCAGGTACGCCATTGCATCTGCTATATCCACCACAATGCTTAACCTTTGAGCAAGTGAAATGTAGCTCTGTTTTAAAGAGTTGCCATTGTCTTCCGTTGAGTATAGCAAGTTATGCAAATCCCCTCCTGGCATGAACTCATACACTAGGACTTTGAAATCATTTCCACTAGAATCAATGCTAGAGCATGCAGTTAAGATACGGACTAGATTGCGGTGTCGCACATTTCGCAAAGCATTGCACTCTGCAATGAAACTCCTCTGTGCTCCCCTTGTCTCTAAGCAAAATACTTTCACTGCAACCACATTTTCTTCTTGAAGTATCTTCCCTCTATATACTGAACTGTATCTTCCCGTGCCAATCAAATTGGATACAGAGAATCCATCAGTTGCTCTAGCAAGATCCTTATAAGAAACTTTGGGGAATTTTGCTATCGAATGAGAGCGAAGACATAGAATTTCTCATATGGTTTTTCCTCCGCCAAAGCAGCACAGAGATCACCGTAGCAAGCAGTGAGAGCATGCAAGCGAGTGGGATCGCTACTTTGAGTATTACAGGTAGCCTGCGTTTAGATAAATTTGAAGACATAACAGAACATGAAGGCAGGTGTAAGTTCGATGCCCCACCACAAAGGCCCTGATTTCCATCAATATGTGTGGCAGATGCGTTCTTGAATATTCCATGTACTGGAACCTTGCCCTCAAGATGGTTGAACGACAAATCTAATTGTTCAAGATGCTGAAGGTTCCCAAGAGACGCTGGTACTGATCCGGTTAAGTTATTGTAAGACAAGTTGAGGACTTTTAGGCCAAATAAGTTGCCAAATGAAGCAGGGATGTTGCCGTTGAAAATATTATTGTCCATCTCAATGTCTTCCAAACTTTTGCAAGCACCCACAGTGCTTGGAATATCTCCAGATAACTTGTTGGCTGAAAGCAACACAATCACGAGCTGCTTGGCGTTGCCTACTTCTGCAGGAAGTTGTCCATGAAGGTTGTTGGATGATAATCCAATTTCCCTCATTGTTGGAATGCTAAAGATCCTCTCTGGTACCCTACCATGAAGATTATTATTGGAAACGCTCAGTGTTGCAAGCGATTTAAGGTTCCCCAAGCTTGTCGGTATGTGCCCAATGAATTGGTTTGTGTCTAGAAGGAGTTCTATTAATTGGGATAAATTGGAAAGGGAGGAAGGAATGTTGCCTGTAAACATGTTGGTGGATAAGCTCAGTTTTTGCAAAAATTTGAAAGCTCCCAGCCAGTCTGGTACCACACCTGTAAATCGGTTGTAATCCAATCCTAAAACGATCAGGTTGCGCAGGCTTGCTATGCCGGAAGGAAAGCTCCCTGCCAACCGATTTTGTCCCAAAAACAGATACTGAACATGCATGGAAAGGTTACTCAATGAACTTGGCACCTGACCTTCTAGAAGATTACCTGCTAACGAGAGACCTTGTAGCTCAGTGCAGTTTGCTAAGCTACTCACAAAATCCCATTCTTGCTTGTTGCGTGCTTGGAGCTTATTCATCTCAATATTTAACCTGTCAAGTTTAAAGAGTCTGCCAATGGAGCTAGGCACAACCCCGGTAAAATTATTCGTCGATATATCCAAGACACGTAGACTAGACGCGTTTACGAATGAACGCGGGATTTTCCCATGAAAGAAGTTCTGGGCTAATGAAAGTATCTGAAGATTAGGCAGAGAGTTACCGGTGTGGGAAGGTACCTCGCCACTTAACATATTCGTGTTAAGCCCGAGGCCGATGAGACTAGAAAGATTGAGGATGGCTGGTGGAAACATGCCTACCAACAGATTACTACCCAGATAAAGAATCTTCAGCCCGCCCAACTCTGCAAGCTCGTCAGGAATGCTGCCTTCGATACGATGAAACGCACAGCTGAGCTTCGTCAGTGCTGTGACATTGGCAATGGAAGGAGGGATGGTTCCACCAATGTTATTAGTTGAAAGCTGCAGCTGCTGGAGGTTTGGAGGGAGGTCCTCAGGAATTTGGCCATCCAGACCATTGTTGTTGAGCCACAGGACCTTGAGGCTGGAACAGTTTGCAAGGCTGGTGGGGATGCTGCCATGCAGGGTGTTGTTGCTCAGGTAGAGGGTCTGGAGGCGACGAAGGCGGCCAAGGGACGAAGGGATCTCCCCCGTGAAACTGTTCATCGGCAGTGCTAGATTTCTGAGGAACGTCAGGTTCCCGAGCCATGGAGAGATGTGCCCCGCTAAACCCAGGTTCGCAAGGCGAAGAGAGACGACGCGGCGCGGGTCCTTGGTCCTGCAGGAGACGCCTTCCCAGTCACAGAGGTGAGTGCTCTCATTCCAGGACGCCAGGGCTCGCCGCGGGCCGAGGGCGATGGCCTTCTTGAACTCGAGCAGGGAGAGCCGGTCTGTTTCGTTACCGTAGTAAGTGGAGGTGACGACGGCCTGTGCAGCCACACTGGAAGCTGCTATGAGCACCAGGAGAAACTGCCCAGTCACAGCATCCTTCATTGTGTTACAATACACTCTGGCCGAATCTACATAGCAAGGGGAGAACATGAATGATGTATGCAGTTTGTGAGAAGCAAAAGCTAGATGAATGACACGAACAGATGATTAAACGAGTGAAGCTTACTTGCTTTACGGCTGGCTGGTCGGTGGTATCCGTGGCGAGAGCCAGCGGCGTTCAACTGCCGGCGACGAGCTGGGTCAGTAAACCGGTGGAGGTGAACTCAGAATGCCCGACTTTTCTCTACACTCTGCTCTTTATAGGACTCGAGTGTCGCTAGCTACCAACTAGTAAGTCAGGGCAACTTTATTCAAAACTCATTCTGTCACAACCATATCATCCGCTGCTTTCCATGCTAGTTGACTCCAGGTTCGTCGTCACTTGCCCATGGACTCGTGGAGGGGCTGGCGCACCGGAATGCTGATCATTTTCTTGGCGATTGGCCGGACGGCCGGCTGGTCAGAGGCTCGAAGATGCCTTGGCAGCCAAGCCATTTCGACTATATTATCTGCCCAACCTTGACTACTGACCAATGATACCTGAAAGAATATTACACTGGAGCTCCTACTATCACCTGGATAGGGACGCCAGGATCTCCTCCTTCATGCAAGTCTTCAAGGTGGCTGCATGGAACATCTCGAGTCAAAGAAACACCAAGTTTTTTCACAACATTAATCTGGACTCCTGAAAATTCTATTCAAAAAGGATATTTATATTCTCTCTGTTTAGCTCGGGTCCAAGCTCTGCACAGTCCACTCCACTCCTCCTTGATGTATATTCCCAATATATCTTGTAGACAACACCTCTGTTTCATTGAACAAAATTATACAGTTCCCCTGCAGGCATCACTCTCATTAACGTGCACTCAAAAAATTGGTTAGACAGGGTATAGGACAATAAACCACCTGCACCAAAATCTACTTAATTTGGCAAAGTGCCACAGTTTTACACAGATAGGGACAAGTGTTTCTTCACATGCTCACAACAAAACTGACCCTGTGAATACAGCAGTTTCTAGTATACAAAACCCAAAGGACAGCCAAACTAGGCCCTAAGCCGGCAAAAAGCCATCCAAAACCAAAAGTATCGTTTTCCCCACTAAAACGAACCAACAGGCTTTCCCCGCAAAACTGTCCAGTATGCAAATGCACGCAGCATTCCTTCATTCTGGGCTCTTCGTTTTCTCATCAGAGTAACCAGCAGCCCTCCCTGTCCTGCCTATCAAGACCGAGTCCGGCGCTGGGCCCTCGTATTCTCCAGTCATACCACGGTAGGACCGGGCCTTGAGGTATTCGATTGCAGACTTCGCGCCTCCTTGGTAAAGAACTGCGTCGCTATTTTGGTTCCGGGTGCTTAGGGCCTTCTCTGTTAGCTCGGCCAGTGCAAGTGATGTTTCTGAATGCTCCTCGTTTTCTGTGGGGCCAAATGGCGAGAAAACACGTGTGATTTAGAAGAAGAAAAAACACATGAATCACGAGACCAGGACTACTAACATGCATGGAGTTTTTTATAAGGTTCCGAATGAAATATGGAACTCAATAGGTGAACACACTAATGTTGCAGGAACTTCAATAGGTAAAGACCTAGTGCACACAGTGACAGATTTATAGATCCAAGTGCATAATACCTTGAGGACAATCATCTTCCACATAGCCGCCTTTGATAAAAGAAAAACGTGCTTCTTCACTTTTGCTTGCAACTTCTGGTTTCTCCGAACTGATCAATTCCTTGAAATCCAAAAGATATTCTCCAGTCCATTCTCTTCCTCTGAAAATGTGTCACAGATCCAATAATGATGATAAAGAAGATATTCTTCAAACTTAATGCCACACGTATACTGTTGTCAATAATGACATGTACCTGCTAAAAGCTAATACAGCTTCAAATGGTGTGATAACTGGGGCTAAAAATTCTTTGCTATCCAATAAAGCAGTTTGGGCACAAGAAACATATACAAAAACTTCACACTGCCACAGAAAATATCTGTCAGTCAATCTACATATGAGAAGCAGAACAAACAATTAGAATTCACTAGCACCTCAGGAAAATTGGCAAGCTTAGCAGAATTAGGTCGTCCCATGACCAGTGTATAAGATTTCTTTCCAGCAGCTTTGATCAGATTTTTCATTTGCTCGATTATGTCAAGGTAACCAGCTGCATCAACAATCAATGTGCCACAGAACCACAATTATATGTCCACAACAGTACCAAAGTGATAAGCGTGAATATCATATGCTAAGGGAATAGTTGTAGTCAAGTTCAGTGAATGAATCTCTAATCATGAAAAAACAGGAAGCTCAACTGGAAGAGAAAACATAATCAGGGCCTGATCCGGTCAAACCACCAAAGAAATTCAAAAAACCATGCATATGTCCCTCTTTGAACTGCTTCAAACCAGCCGAATAAGCCTTGGTCTGAACCAATCAGGCCGGACCAGATCGAACCAAATCAACCCACATGCATAAGTTATTTGATGCTCAACATATGGCATGTTTACCCTGAAACACTGAGGAAAGCGGTGCTAAAATCTGAAGTCTAATTCAAACAAGTTCCCCAATACCACATTGCAGAGCCAAACCCAGGGTAGCTTAGATTTCCATGCTCACCTACCTAACATTGGCTTAACTATTTTCAATATTAAAGGTAACAATGTACATACCAACGCCTAGAGTTCCCACCAAAATGCCAACAATATTTGCATCCTTTGCCTTCTCCACAAGGTAATATCTACAAACAGTTTGTACTATTATTAATGCTACACAGATAATGTGTACATGCATTTCAAAGGAAAATAATAGCATACATATGCTGCACAAAAATCTACCTGCGCCTAAGAATTTTCATCAGATGAGAGACATCCCTTGAGAATTGATTTGCTGCTGTGTCGTATCTAACTGCATACAAACGTTTCATTAATATTCAAATTCATTTCATTAGAAAGATCTTTTCTCTTAGGACCAAACATAAAAATAAAGGATGCTTGAATTAATGCTACCACATGATACCGTACCCATGTACTGCATGCCAGGGTGCCAGGCCCATAATAAAATGCAGGAACCCACAGGCTATACTATATGTTAACAATACAAATCATTTAGCAGAAGTCATTAATACATGTCCTAAAGGTCAAACGAGCATGCTCTCCAAGTCTCCATAGTGTAGTTTTCATATTGTCATATAACTGTTTACACATGCGTCAAGAGAAGCAAACTGGATTGTACATTGATATATTACGGAGCCAAACTAGAAAATTAGGCAAAACATGATTTGCATGAATTGAAGTGATTCTCCAACTAGCCATAAAATGAGGAAGAGGGAAACAGACCTATATCACATTTATTGAAAGTAAGTGCAACGTTGGCAAAAGCAGAGTTATCTTGTCCAATCCAATATAACAAATAGTCATCCATTTTCTCATCGGTGGATATGCGCCATGTAAGGCCTCCAAGATTATACTTGCGCGTGGACCCTTCCACATTACAGCAACTGTTCACAAGTGTTGCCAAATCATCATTGTCTGCAGGCAAACCATCATTATGAGTGCTTCCATTGGATTGAGAACATTGCTCTTCTGCAGTAGGACTTGATGACGGACTCATTTCCGAACACAGAACTTCTGCATAATGGATTTCGGAATTTTGACAATCTGATTTGCATAATTCCACAGTGGCTCTTTTAAGATCGTCCAAAGCATGTGCATACTCTAACCCACATAACACCTATTTAATAAGTCAGATCAGCAAAATACTATTACAAGTATAAGTGATGAATATAACAATTGATAGCTCGACAAACTGAATCAGCAAATAGTAACAATGCTGGAAACATGCAGCAACAGAAAAAAAAAAAAGTTAGCAGATAAATTAAACCATATGCAGGCACTACATAATTATTACCAGAAACAGGGTAATTTCATGCAGATGTAGCCATTAATAGCAACATAACAGAATGACCACAGCCAACTCAATTTATTTTTGTTCTAACTACTCTAATTTAGAGTCGTGACCTAAATCAATTTTGTGTACTTCCTTGCGAAGGATATGGCCTAATTGATATTACATTTAAGCTTACCGGTAAAGTTATATTGTTCTAAATAATAAATATTTAAACTGCCTATAACCGAAAATGCCATCTTTTCTAACTTATTAATTTTATTTAATATTCTTAGAAAGGGTGATTTTACTTCAGCAGGAAAGGCAAACGTTTTCAGTATGATGATGTTACGTAGTTCAGAAAAAATGTGAACTCCAGAATTCAATGACAAGGACTAAATTGATGCTTATTCCATACACCGAAGCACAAGTTTCAGCATAAGAAATAGTTTGGGGCATACAAGTGGTTTACTGATTTCTCTCGAGCAATTTAGCAACAAGCGGCAACCGTTTTCAGTATGTTGATTTTGTAGTGTGGTTTAGAAAAGTTGTGTGAACTCCAGAACTGAGAATTCAATAACAAACGAACATCTTATGCTTATTCCATATACTAAAGCACAATTTTCAGCATAAGAAATAGTTGAAGCATACAAGAACGGGTTTACTGCTTTCTCTCGAGCAATCCAGCAATGAGCGGCAACACGAACTGATGTCCAATGCTGCCTTCCCGAACACGAAGAACGCTGGCAAATTCGATGTTCTGCATTAAGATTTGTTCTTGTCAGCATACAATTTTGATATGTGAAACTAAAAGGTAATGGCTTCCAACAAACAATCATCATAATGACTGGAATTTACCATATGTTACAACTGTATAAGCGAATAAAAACGAAATATTAATATGATAAGCATCTCCCACTGACATCATGACCGGACATAATTGAGGAACACCTTCTATCACTATCAACCATTTCCTGCTAAATTCAGAGCTGGCAATGCCTTTGCTAGACACCAGACCATCTCTGAGATGATTGCCTAGTAGTAATTATTAATGCCCCTAAAAGAACAATCTGAAGCTTCCAATCGTTAATCCAACAAACAGAGAGATTAACCACCTACAGAGACAAAAACTCCCATTCCGAAGCAACAATCTTGTTTTCTCGACTCAGCCTACATATTAGAACGGGGCGCAACAACTGACGAAGGATGAGGGGGCTCAAAGAAGGGCTCACGGGCACATGCAGGAGTGGCCGTAGTGGACGACGCACTGGGCGTCGATGTTGGACGCCCCCACCTCGTCGACGCAGCACGAGTTGTACGCGGTGTCGGCCATCACGAACAGCTTGGCCCCGCCGCCGAGCTCCGCCCGCAGCGCCCGCGCCACCGCCGCCGCGTCCTTGAGCAGCTCGTCCGGGAACTAGAGCGCCATGAAGCCGAGGCAAGTAGCCAATCAAAGGGGGTGATGCAGCTAAAGCACCAAATTAATCTTGAGGAATGGAGGAAGAAGGGGAAATTACCTGGAGGGCGACCCTGGTGTAGGCGCGGCCCCGCAGGAACTCGGCCGTCCGCGGGATCTCGTACCTTGAGCTGACGTCGTCCATGGCGGGGGGATTCAACGGCGAGAGTGGATTCCGCTGGGAGAGAAGGAAGTGCAAAGCAGCAGGAGAGCTCAGGCGAATGGGGAGGGATGGAGGGAGGGGGCGAGGGTTTTGCTCTTGGGACGCTGGCGCTCCTGCTGTGCTGGGCTGAAGCTGGCCATATGGGCCGTGCCTCGCGGGCCGGTCCACTCGCATGGATTTTTCGGCCTGGCATGGCACGCGATTAAAAAGGCCGGGCATGGCCCACCATGGAACAAGGCCGATCTCCAAGGTCAGGCCTTAAGGCGGGGCACGGCATGATCCATTTAATTGTGGGGCCCCCTAAAAAATATTTAATGTGGGGCTCCATAAAAATATTAATTGCGGGGCCTTTGCTAAAAAAATTGTGGGGTCTTTTTAGGGCTTTTTTTGCCTTTCTAGAGCTGTTTTAGGGCTATTTTGACCTTTTTAACGATGTACCGTCTCGCAGTCGTGGCGTGCCAGGCCAACCCTTTTAACTCGCGTGCTAGACTAATCCTCAAAGCTTGGCTTTTGGGCCAACGCTAGACGTCGTGTCAAGCCTTTTTATAGTCGAGCCGACCAATATGGCCAAGCTTGTGTTCAGCTCATCAACGGGTTCCCTAAAAAAAAACTCATCAACAGATTTTTTTGTTTGTTTGAGCCGTTGGATGGCAAATTTAGGGTTCAAAGTTTAGACATACGCATTCACACACTCCATATGCAATTGACACATAATTGGACCCGGATTAGCCAAAAAGAAGGATAATTTGACATTATACTTACATGAAATTGACATAAGGGTACTAACTAATTGTCCGTGCGTTGCAACAAGAACATATATGTGTATATACGAATGTTCCAAAAAGAAAAAAGAAAGAATACATAAGAGGTCGTCAATATCCACCAGCATATGCATGAAAGTAGGACGAAAAGAAAAAAAATTAGAAGACATAGGAACCTAATCTTGGTCTAGCAAAAGCAAAATCTTGGTCTAAGCCGTGCATAAAATAATTCTTCACACTTCCTTAAATCTACATAGCTCTACCAGTGCATGATATGATTATTCTATATTTTTCTATAAAACAATCTAAACAATATTCCCCCCTTTTTTAAAGATGATACATTCTCAAAAGAACAATTGTACTCACTAAGCTCTTAAGCCCAAGCTACCAAGCGTTGAAGTGTTGTAGTAGTCATAGGGGCTAACCTATTTGGTTTGGTTTGGTTTATTACCGAAAATTGGGCTAGCCAATATTTGGCAATGTTAAAGGTTGTCAAAGTTGACAACCTTTCAAAAGTTTGCCAAGATTTTTTGGGGGTCTTTGCCAAACATTGGTAAGCCAAATTTTAATTTAATTTTACATGGTATAATCCCTTTGTATGCCCTCAGCTCACTACTGTGGGCACGAATCCGGCCACTTCAGCACGACAGATGGCGACCACCGACCACATCTCGTCGCCGCCGCAGCCGGTGTCGCCGGGCGTTGGCGCCGTCGCCTTCTCGTCCGCCGTCGGCGAACTACTCCGCTTCGTCCTCTCCTCCCACGTCGTGGCCCCGGACCCGGCCCTCCCTCTGTCCCTCTCCTATTGCTCCCGCCTCCTCGAAGACGACCTGCGCGATAAGCTGGCCACGGAGCTCGCGCGGTGCGCCGAGGAGGGGCGGATCCCGAGACCCCCAGTGGTAGCGGGGGCGGTAGGAACTCCTGCGGAGGAGAATGATTCGCGTAAGAGGGAGGGGGAGTGGGAGGCGGTCCTGCGCGAGAAGGGCGGCGAGTTAAAGCGGGTAACTTTCTCCGATTTGCTTTCTTCATCTTTCTCTCTTTAATCGGCTTTGCTTGAATTCCGCTGAAAAAAATAGCACGCTATAGCGTTCTAAGCAATG
Source organism: Thinopyrum obtusiflorum (assembly GCA_036873465.1). Lineage (NCBI taxonomy): Eukaryota > Viridiplantae > Streptophyta > Magnoliopsida > Poales > Poaceae > Thinopyrum > Thinopyrum obtusiflorum. The sequence continues at coordinate 101,936 of JAAAWM010011880.1, forward strand.
TCTCCCTAAATGAAATCAGCTTACAATATAGCTTCGCTATAGCAGATTTTAAGGGCTGCGCTATTTTGTCATAGCACACTACTTTTTTTCGCAATAATCATCTTCTAGCTAGGAAGTCAGAATCATGGCTGAAGCTGTTGTCAATCAATTTCGGGGTATAATTGTATTTGCAACAGTGTTTAGACTTTTAGGACTTATGATATGAATACGATCATAAAGGATGAGCATGAGCACTATAATGATACTTGTATATATCCAGCAGTGTGTCTTTGTTGGCAGCGTTCCTCGACAGAGTACTAAATTTAGTGGGAAAAAAGCATTGCAAAATTCCCTATTTGCTGTAACATGGATACCTTGCAGCAGAAACTACAATTGGCTCTACGGAACTGCTACACCCGGGCCAATATTTGTTTTGGCATTTATTAAATAAACAATGCATGTACAGATTAATATATTATGTGGTCAGGCGGATTCAAGAGAACCTATGCATTTTTCTTAGCTATGCAAAAACAAACTGGGTGTACAAATAGTTGCTTTGTTGAACCATCTTTCTTGTTTCTTGTGTTCTCTTGAAAGTTAGTAGTGTACTATCACATGTACATGTGTAATTTTTTTACCGAGTTATTTGAAATGTTAAAACACATTAGCGAGTGTTATCCTTTAACACAATTTGTTTGACCATAGCTTATTGTTATCTCTATTCACTAGATTTATGATGCAGTGGAGTTTGTGCTACATGTTCAAGAACCATACTTCACTCAACTCAGTGGTAATTCCAGAATCTTTTTCTTGCAATTCATTTAACATCTAATTGACATTCATATTTCCTTTCCTTGTAGTTATATGTATATCAATATTACTTCTTTTTAATATATTTGTTATTTTTCTCTGGTGTGCAATATACACCATCAAGGATCTGTATTTAGTTCTTAAAATTAATAATTTAATTTGTTCTGTTTTAACGGCTCAGTATAAAACTGAAGGGCACTAATTGTCTAATTGATGTATTTTGAGAAAGATTGTAACCTGCATTTTTTTTGCCTTTTTTGCCAACCACATTTTCTAACTCCAACCATGTACTTCTGTAGCTGGATCCAAGAACGTTGAAGGGAGGTTAGCAGCTGGTAATTACAACAGGTACACACAGCTGGTTTTAAATTTTTGAAGACTGAGATTCTAAGTTGAGATATATGGTGGAAAACATCACAGCCTTAATTTCTATCAACTAGGAATATCTATTGGAGTTACATTATGAAAATGGCAACAATTCTAGTTCTGTAGCTCATCATATTGTTCTGTTTAGGTGTTAGCGCATATTTTACATTATGAAAATGGCAACAATTCTAGTCTGTAGCTCATCACATTGTTCTGTTTAGGTGTTGGCGTATGCTCCCTCCGTCCGGGTTTATTAGACCCCCTTGTATTTTGGGTCAAACTTTGACCATCCATGAAACTAACAAAATACAAATTATATGATAAAAAAACATATTGTTGGATTTGTATTTGAAGGAGGTTTTCCATAATATAATTGTTGTGACATATAGTTTACAATTTATTAGTTAAAGTTATGGTCAAACTTTAGGCCAAAATGAAGGGGGGCCTAATAAACCCGGCCTACTACTTGGAAGCCTTATATTGTTGTTTCAGTAAAAAGTTATCTCCCAATCTTATTGACTCTGTGAGCACTTCTGCTCGCTTTCTTATGGCTACGCATTATTTTTCATACTCAACATGCATGCTATTCATGTAATCATGTTTTTTTTTGTCATTTTGTCGCAGGATTACACAAGGTTCTTTGTTGCTCTTCAATAAATGCCTCTTGCTTGAGGTTGAGGTAATTTTCGTTGCTATAACTGGGCAGATAATCCTTCTTGACCTGCACATATATACTTTTTATTCTAGAGTTGTAGTAAATCCCATTGCTTATTTATTTTCAGGCAGTTAGAAAGTACAGTTCGTTCTCTGAGATGCTGCAAACAGAGACGATCTCAAATGTCCTTCCTGGTATTTCATCAATTGAAGAAGGTACTTTGTTTCTTACAATCGTACCATTGCAGTGTTGCTTGTGCTGTGATCCATAACTGGATTAATTTTCATGAAGTCTGCACCTTTGGTCACCCATGAGTTAATCTTTTTAAGAACCTATTTCTTTACTTATTATATGGTGCATAGCTTATTTTGGCACTTGTCATGCCCTGGCTTTCTTACAATGATTTTTTCTAAATTAATCTAGGCCGTAGTTGACAGTAATATCAGTATAAGTGTAACTTTTATATAGAGCTGTACTACCTTGGTACATATTTCTTATAAAGCTTGCTGGACCCTGACAGCTTGCTGTGAATCCATGATGTGCTGATTGTTCTTGGTTTGGCAGGCACCTTAGATAATAATTTAATTCAGCTCGAAGGGTGCATGCTAGGCATGCTATCTCTTTAATCTTCAGACTTTATTGTACCACAAAAAACACAACTGAGCTCTTGTGATATGTTGATGGGTACACATTTCTGAAGCATCTCAAGTCCATACCCATGTTGATATCACATATGTTCTTTCTCACTAGTATTATTATCTTTTTGATATAAAAGGTTCTATATGCAGCTGTAAAGAACCCCTAGACAATCGACTAAATTATCTGCATATACAGGTGTCAAAGTTTATAGAAAATTCTACACGGAGGAAAAGGAGAACTCTTATGGAGTCTTGGCAATATCTGTCTCAAAGCCGCAAATCCAACCTTACATAACCATGACCGAGCTTCTTGCTGTGAGTGGCACACTTTAACATTTCATTCCACGTTTCTTCTGTTTGTAATGTTACCAGATCATTTATAATCATATTTATAGCGACATATCTTTTATGGGGCATACAAGGCTGATATATCTAAATTCATTATGTATGTACTCCCTCCGTCCCATAATGTAAGACGTATTTTGACACTACACTAGTGTCAAAAAACGTCTTACCTTATTGGACGGAGGGAGTACTTTGTAAATACACATTGAATAACACTAAGTGTCACTATTTATGCACTCAAAACAGCCAGCTCGCTTACCCCTTTGGCCTTTCCATGTCAATTGCAAGCTTTGTAGCTTGGAGTTTTACTGAATGTTAGTTAAATCTTAATGGCCAGTAATATTTGTATTAATTCATGTTCTGGTTATCATAATTCATAAATACTCCTTCCGTCAACATCTAAAAGGCCACATCAAAATTTGAGCTAAACTTTGACTATAAATTTGACTAAAAAATATTATACACATGGCACAAAAATTATAACATTGGATTCGTATTCAAAGGGTTTCCAATGGTATAATAATAACTATTGTATAATAAAGGGCAGCCCGGTGCATGTAAGCTCCCGCTTGCGCAGGGTCCGGGGAAGGGTCCGACCACTTTGGGTCTTGTACGCAGCCTTTCCCTAAATTTCTGTAAGAGGCTGTTTCCAGGACTTGAACCCGTGACCTCATGGTCACAAGGCAGCAGCTTTACCACTGCACATTATTGTATATGACTCATATTTAATAAGTCAAATTCGTGGAGTTAAGCTCAGATTTCGAGGGGTCCTTTTATATGTGGGATGAGGGAGTACCGTTTTTAGATCCTTTAGTTGCTTTAAGTTGAATAATCATATATGGCCACTTGTACTAGGTATGTAGCTGGTTTTGTGCTTCGTGAACTTATCTCTTGTTATTTTCTAGGGATTGGGTTACGATGGATTAGGTAGACTCCTTGGTCTGGCAAACACATCAGGAACAGTTCCAGATGGACTGCCTCCTCCAAAATCCATGTTGATTTCATCTTGTATGAAACTACACAAACCAACTGTAAGTTCAGCTTTAGCAACTACCTCTCAGTTCTATTGAATGCTCTCCCATCCAAACATTTTGCTGTTCTTGAATATTACCAAGCTTCCACCTTGTGAAATTTCTCTTGTAACTAAGATTGATGGTGTTGCATTGTACTGGAGGTGAAAAGTTGTTCTTTAACTGATGCTGCAAGGGCATTGGCCAAACATGTTCACAGGAGTAGGGATGGGTGGTGGGGCTGCCTCCATGGAAGTGGTAAAGATGTGTTCCTGCTTAACAATCATCAAGTTGAAGACTCGCATTATGGTATATTTAGTTAAAACTATTTATCTACAGATCCAAAGAAGAACCAAATTTCGTCCGAAGTCATTGACCGTTTGTTACGTGAGGGCTGTTGGATAAATATTCATCTGACACAGCCCAATAGGCCTGTTTTTGAAATTCGTGTGCATGAAGGTTATGGTGCCCGATGGTCTCATGATGGTTTGAAGGTACATCTATTAGTTTCTTGTTCCTTTGTTGATTGTGCTGGGCTCTAATGTAAAAAGTGACGCACCTCAACCCGCATGATAATTTTTCTATTATTGTTTTTATCACTCAAGCAACATTGTTGGCCACCGGCCAATCCTTTGTTTTCTAAATAAATCACTCATTATTTGCCTTCCCTGTCTTATGCATTACAAATCAGATATAAGAAAACTAGCCCGCTGAGGGAAAGACTTGCCCAAAGGGCTCTTCGAGATTGGACTCGAGAAGGGCAAGATACCTGTGACAGGGTTACAAAATATTAGTGACTGGACCCTGCAGGGCGAGCCTGGATATGAAAATCAAAATGGTACCAAATTTAACTTGAATTTGAAAACCATGTAAAAGTTTGGACGAAGGACATGACACATTTGAGTTTTATAATCAATTTATAGTGTAGAATAGGCATTGTGATGTTACATACAAATTTGGATCACAAGATGAGAAATCACGTACTCGATAGAAGACCATGGGAAGTAAAATATTTCTAGTTCTTATTATATGTGTTCCAGCTTTGCCATGTTTCTTGTTAATCAGTTATTTGACTATTCCTTGATTCCTTGGCATATGATTTGCAGTTCATTGGATTCTTGGAGCCTTACACTCCAGATGGCTTTCTCAACGGTTGGAAACACTAGAGCGCGACCTGAGTGATGCACACTAGTTCAAATGTTCTGTAGAATGGCAGACTGAAGTCTGACGTTATGTTGTATGTCTTGTTACAAGTACTTCCAATACTTTTTTCCAAAATCTGGTTACAGGGGTTGTTGTCTTAAATAGGCAATGTTGTTGCGATTGCACAACGTATGCAACTGCACTATGGCGAACCTTGTAATTCTGGTGCACATCAACTCTGATAGCATCAAACAGATTTCTATGTTGTAACTTGTAAGGTGTTCATAAGCAGCCTGAGGCCTGAACTTTCTTATATTACGGTTAATAGCAGCTGCATTTTGCTGAAGAATGAAGGTTCATTTATACATCAATTGCTTATTCTGTCGGCACAACAATCGGAACATGAAAGCACCCAGATGGTAGCACATTAACAAGATTTACACAGGAAACACAATATATAAAATAGTCATCCATCTTGCATGATTTATTCTTTCATGGAAATGCAAAGCTGGAATGCTGACTTGTATCTGAGTTCTAAAATACTTCAACTCGCTGACTAGGGGACATTACAAGGAGTACTTGCTTCCCGTTGGTCATTTCGCGCATAAAGATGAAAAGGGGTAACAAGGTTCATAATCTATATAGATAGATGTATATGACTATTTCAGAATCCCCGAGGAGATTACAACTGTAGGTGTAATGAGCAACTTCTTCGTCATGAGCAACTCCATCGTCAGGCCGACTTTTTGCCACCGAAGAGGAGATTCCAACTGTAGGCGTTGCCTTTCTTCGCAGCGGCATCCACTCGCTTCGCACCAACCTGGGTAAAAACAAAATAACCATCAGATTATATTGACAATGCAAGGTAGTAGTCGACAGAATAAAATAGCTGTTCAAAAATTGTTTCAATTTTTTGGACTGCGGTCCTCAAAATTGCACAACAGGACTACGTTTTTTACTTCTCAGATTTCTGTCCCCTGGACGCATCAGCTTCACCAACAAGTTTTAACCATGCCACTGAACATACTTATTTATTTCTCAACTCTTGAACTACCATGAATGCAAAGCAAGGCATAACCCAGTCATTGAAAAACTAAGGAAATTTAGAATGACAAAATGGTTTAGAGAAAAAGTCAGAAAACATAGAAGAAACTGTAAGAGACAAGGAACAAATCGCAAAAACCTAAAATATTATTACAAAATTTAACAAAGAGAAGTACGGGGAATTTAATTTTATAAAATACGAAATATTCCTCAAAATTTACTAAAGAATTAGAGAATTTTAAGAAATGGTAATAACAGCAGAAACTTGGAAGGAAAAAGATCATTAGTATTCTGAACAAACAAGATAATACAGCAAAACTCACAAATGATTTATACACATTTGTAAGAAAAACAAAATGTTTTTTAAGTGACTGGAAACACTCTATTTAGCCTTATTGTTGCAGTCATTGTACGCCTGTATTTGTAAATTTATTTTCTTCAAATTCCCAGTTTCCAAAAAATTAACATTTGTTGCATTTTTTCCTTTTATCGCAGAGTATATCTAAAGTTGCCACTTGGCAGAATCTTAAATTCCTTCAAAACCACTGCACATCATAAAAAAAAACCTTGCTGCATCTCATGGATGAAAAAGGAGCTTCCTATTCTCAAAGAAAAATTCCTCAAAATAAGGGCTTCCAGAGCTTAGGGTCAGACATCCTTAGACTTACCAGTTTGAAGGTTGACGGGTGAAATCTAGGGCCCCACTTCGAACAAAGAAAAAATGAACTCAAATGATACAGAAAATTTCCACTTCGAAATCAATGTTGAAGGTTGAGGGGTGAAATCTAAGGCCCTACTTCGAACAAAGAAAAAATGAACTCAAATGATACAGATTTTAGAACTCAAATTATATATTATGCTCCCAAAAATCTTTCGTACAGTTTGGAGGAAATCAACTATTGTTCAGAACACACGGAAAATTTCCACTTCGAAATCAAAGGAAATATTCCCCCATGTTTCCTTTCAAGTGATTCTTCCACCCACAAATTTCCATGTTATACCTATCCTATATTCCAACTGGCATCTCTTCTCTATTCACGTGTTTTCAATCTGTACAGGATGTGTGAGACTCTGAGCCATGCCGCTCTAATTCATGAATTTTCCACGTTTTTGCATTTTTCCTATCATTGTTCCAAATGGGCTGACTGTAGCTGCGGTATGAAAAAAAACCTTTTCTATTTTTAAGTCAAATAAGTGTGACATCATGAAAGTGCTTTAAAGCTAAATACCCTGATCAAGTTTGTCCACATGATTTCTAGCTGTGACAAGTTTGTTCTGACTGGAGGATGCAAAGACAGTTCACCAGTAGATAAGGAAAAGAAAAACACCAAATTAGAAAAGATTACCTTGTCCATAAGCCAGCATCCAATTGTTGGCATGTATTGCACCATGTACATAACAGCCAGCACAGGCTGCAAAGGAAGTCACTAAAATTCAGATTCAATATGTAACATAAATATAGAATGAAAAATACACTATGCAGAGTGCCAGACATAAAATAGAAACTTCATGTCATAGATACTTGAACCAATAGTATAACATAGTGATACAAGCTACAAACCCGTAGGTTACTACAACATAGTGATTGTACTTAACAGTTAACACATTATTATATTATAGAAGCTTTTATGTTAGTACATGCATTAGCTAACTGATGTTATTTCTCAGAAAAAACGTGGGCACAAAGTTTCAAGGATCCATTAGGGAAAGCTTATATTGTGTAAATGAGTCAGATATGGTGGTAAGTTTCTAGCATAATATATGATATGTGAGCATAATAAATTAAGACTTCAGGCTTCTTAAATGGTCCAAGCAGTAATGTTCAGAATGGAATATACCTGATATGATATCCATGCTTCTTTTAGTCCATGAGTTGCGGCAACTACTGTCAGTTCAGCACATCTTTCCACTGAAACACGTTTCTGCATAGGTTAACAAGAATGAGTAAATATAAGAAACAACGATTAGAGAAGGGGACTGAGAACCAACTTTCAACAGTTAAGCAAGTACAAGATGTTAGGACGTGAGCAGAATGTGATAACTTATGTACAACAAAAAAACATTAAAGCAAGTCTAGACACAAACAACATGCATTTTAGAACACTGCTGGATTATGATAACCTCGTTCGATTCAGCAGTTGCAATTATTGGGCTTGTTCTAACACATGTGGGATGAATGTCTGGATAAAAGAATTTATCTAACTTTAATACTATGAAACACAAAAGATGGTAGCTAATAGAATTTTACATAGCTTCATTTTTCACATAAGATTTGGAAATAAGCACTGCAAACTATGCTTAGCTGAGGTGAGGTCTTTGTGTGACTTTGTCTAGCAAACTACTTCCCTTTGTTCGAAAAAAATAAAGAGAAGTCTAATAAACAAAGCATAACCTCAGATGAATGCCTTTGTGATGAAGAAGTTGCACCAGAAGATACTGGTGTTTCAATAGGTCCAGGACAGACAACAGTGACCTTAATGCCTTTCGTACATAACTGCAGCATGGAAGATATATAGCTTGAGCAACATAGTCGCGAAAAAAAAAAACATACAGGAAAACAACTAAATATCTACAGAGAACCATCTAACCAAGAAATTCCATTTGAACAGAAAATACAGTCAATGCTCTTGACAACAGAAGAAAGATTGTCTATGGATACTTGTCGATAACAGAAGTGGATAATTCATATGCATATAAATTTAGCATACCCAGAATGTATCATGTTGCAAGCTTAATGAGCTAAAGGTATGATTTTAATACCTCAGAGCGCAGAGAAGCAAAGTAGCCATTGAGAGCATGTTTTGAAGCAGAGTAAAGAGCCTGACCAGGTGTGGGCACCTTTCCAGCTGCACTACTCATCTGTGAATAGCGAGTTAGCTACAATAATAACCTAATAGAAATCATGTTGACAGTAAGTTCCATTACAGGCATACCACAACAAAATGACCCATCCCTCTATCCAACATGAAAGGTGCAAGAAGGCGAGTCAAAGTAATTGTTCCAAAGACATTGACATGAAAAGTAGCCTGCGTAACAAGAAATAATTAGCAGGAAGTTACGTTGTCGATAACGATATAAAGAACAAAGTAAAAGATGGTTCACATACCTTAAGACCTTCCTCAGTTTCTTCCAGGGCCCCCCTTTTCTGCAATTTTATTGATTTATTTAGCAAGCAAAAACTTGTGGTGGCTGTGTAGCTAGACTAAAAGGGATTTAGGCTGATAGAAAGTGTATGATAATATTTACTGGACGCTCAAAGGCCGCATTGTGCATCATATAGTCAATGCCTGCACTGGAAAAGAGTGATTCCGCTGAATGTACAACTTCTTTCAGAGATTCTTCATCAGATGATAAATCCATGGGTAACACTTCAACTTTGCTATCTGGATGCTTGCCTTTGAAGAATAAAGAGAACAGAAAAAACATGAAATTCAAACTTGGTCCAGAACTCAGATTTCCACTACCCTACTAGAAGACAACATGAGTTTTTCAAACTTACTGATGATGTTACGTTTCACTCTCTCAAGCTCCTCCTTGTTACGTGCAGATAGTATGAGCTTTGCTCCTAAACTCGCAAACTGCATCGAAAGAACCTCCCCTGGCATTACAAGAAATCATTCTGGTTATCGTGGAACAATATGCTAAATTTAGCAAACATATCATGAAATTTAGCAAAAGGATGACATGTAAATAACATAAATCCAATTATCAAAACTGAAAGTGGTCCATGAATAGGTTCTACGTGAATTAACAATTTAAAACAACACTGCAACAAACATAAGGCAGACACTGAACCTACAAAATACCTTTCACTAATGAACAACGTGCAATACCTCCATCTGGCTTAAAAAATCATACAATCAGCTTTGAGCAGTGCAATTTTGCTTACATTAAGCGGCTTAGCAGGTCACCACAAAATCTATAATTCCCTTTCTGTATTACCGTTCACTGATTAGCATATTTGCAATATCAGTTATGAACTTATGATGCAGACACCCCCTCTATGACCATTGACCAATGTCATTACAGATCTACAGATATGCGCACCAAAGTTCTCAGAGCAAGATAGTTGTATTACAAGGTTTTCCAAATATAAGGTTCCTATCGAAACAATCATGAGCATGGCAGATAAAACTGGAAACAAGGCCAGGTCAGGGATATAAAAAGTAATCTTCTAACCACTGTCCAATGGTGAAAATCAATATCCACTAATAAACTAGCACAAAAAGTAAGTTCTACCGATTCTTCCTCTGTCTATAACTAGAGAATATGCAATCTATACAGCATTAATAATACTAAAAAAGCATGTGTACCATAGCATGATCTGATCTCATCATCGGGCGCAATTCTTTATTTTGTGACCGTCACCCTAACTGAAGCAATACACCTAAAGTTTAGCAATCGGCTTAAAATAAAGATCAAGTTCAACAACTCCACAGTCATAAATCACAACCACGACAAAAGGGTTGGCACCTGAGAAATCATATGACACCCAATTTACTATGACCAAATCCCCTCTCTTTTTTTCTTGCAATGAAATTCACCCAATTCAAGAGATGGAGAAGTAAACTCACCAATCCCACGGCTCGCTCCCGTAATCCATACAACCTGAAGGGCACCAAAGAAAGGAAAACGCAAGCATACGGAATTCAGACAACAAATCCAACGAGATGATAGGAAAGGGAGCAGCAAACAACACCAACCTTGCCGTCCACTTTGTCCCGCCGCGGCCGGCCGCACGACAAGAGTGTGAAATCCCCTGCGCCCAGCCAAGAACAAGAGCGGTTAGCCCCCAGCCAGCAGAGAAGAATAGAGGGGGGAACGAAGCACAGAGGGGGATACTTGAATTTGCCTAGGTTCGATCGGTGGGCGGAAGGGGGGAGAGAATGGAGGCGCGGTGTTGCTTACCATCGGCGGTGGCGAACTTGAAGAGGAGGAAGGCGGCGGCGGCGGCGCCGGCGAGGAGCGCGAAGAGGAGGAGCATTCTCGGCTGTCGAGTGGTGCGTGGTCCGTGGCGGCGGCGTGCTCTCTGAATCCTCGGCTGTTTTGATGTGAGAGCGACTGCGCGAGGGAGTGTGACCGTGTGAGCCGCTGGGTCGAGAATTTCAGGTTGTGCTCCGTTAGAGCATCTCTAGCAGACCCGTAAAATCCCGACCCGCATAAGCTGTTTACATTTTGACGATCTCATTTGCGGATCGAAAACGTGCGCGGCCGAACAGAAACCGTATATAAAACTGCATAATTTGAAAAAAAGTTTCGTGGAAGAAATTGCAACCATAGTAGTTCATCACAATTTGTGCATATTATGGGAAATTCATGTGTCAAAATCTCCATCGTCCTTGCATCTAGTGTTATTAACTTCTTTAGATGAACGATGAGAACTTGGCTCTATCCATTAGGTCCATGGGAGTTCCAAAGTACCTTTGCATAAAACAAAACAACGAAAACCTACAAAAAAAACTATAATCATTTATACAGTGCTCATGATTAAAAGGTATGAAATCGGGTAACTCTACAAAACAAGCATAAAAGGGGCTCAGAGGAAATGATATGAGGAATTTTAGTGCCAGGATACGCAACAAATGAGCCAAAAATATGGTGCACTTTGGACATGCCAAGCGAACAACAGAGATTTTGAAGCAATTTTTTTTGGAGAACTTGAAAGCCAAACTACTCCCCTTTTGGAACCTTTTCTTAGTATACTCCATCTATCTTTGCTCCATCCTCCAATTCTAGTAAAAAAGAGATTCTACATTTTTCTGGAAGAGTTGATTAAAGATCTATTAGGGAGTTCATTCAAGCGACTTTACTCTTCTTATTACTCTTGGAGGGTGTGCGCCTCTCCTAGAGAGTTAGGAAGTCATTGAGAGCCTTCAAGGTGTGAAGGAATAAAGAGTCTGTACAAGGCCCTAGTGATCACCTTCTTCGTGAAGATCATCCCCGATTGAGGCTTAGACCTCCGCGATCAAACCATGGTGAGATAGGTGGACAAATGCTTAGTGGGCTCTCTGTGGGTGACCTTACCTAGGCCTTGGTGACCTTAGGAACTGTCTGAACCTTCACCAATAAGGATTGCACTGATAGTCCGAACCTTGGGAAGACATCATCGTGTTTGTTGTGTTTGCGATCTCTTTTCTTACTCCTATTTTATTGCAAGTTTTGCTTCCACACTTTATTTTGTTGTAAACGTGCATGTGTAGGTTCCCCTCGGACAACCTGGTAGAGAACACCCCTCTTTACCACAACTCGACCCTACACCCGTGTTTGTGATTTTTTGGCGCAAGATAGGTTGACTTTTGATGCAAGTTCATATTGTGTAACATCAGTATAAAAACATCTTCAACTAATCTTGCTTCGGTGTTGAATCAGGTCGACACATGCGCTATAGACATTTTAATTTATTATGGTTGCATGCATGTAATATTTTGTGTTAGAGAAATGTTACTTTGTTATTGTTGCACATATGTACTCCCTCTGTCCCATAATATAAGACGTTTTGTAATACTAGTTTTGTGTTAAAAAAACGTCTTACATTATGGGACGGAGGGAGTAATATTTTTGTTGCATATATTTGGGTTTCATTGCATAGTTTTTTATTTGATCTTTTGTGTTTAGTTTGTGCACTGCCTCTGATTTCGGGTTGAATCTTGTAGGAGCCGCCAAGTGATCGCCGGCTTTGAATAATTTTGATTTATGATGACCATACATGTCTACATGAAGTGTTAGTGAGTGAGGAGAGAGAGAGAGAGAGAGAGAGAGAGAGAGATTCTACAGTTTCTTGAAGAGTTGATTAAAGATCTATTGGGGAGTTCATTCAAGTGACTTTACTCTTCTTGTTACTCTTGGAGGGTGTGTGCCTCTCCTAGACAGTTAGGAGTCATAGAGAGCCTTCAAGGTGTGAAGGAATCAAGAGTCTGTACAAGGCCCTAGTGATCACCTTCTTCGGGAAGAGCATCCTCGGGTGAGGCTTAGACCTCTGCGGTATCAAGCCATGGTGAGATAGGTGGACAAAATGCTTAGTGGGCTCTTTATGAGGGACCTTACCTAGGCCTTGGTGGCCTTAGGACATGTTCGAACCTTCATCGATATGTAGAATTGCGCCGATAATCCGAACCTCGGGAATGAAGGAAATATGCCCTAGAGGCAATAATAAAGTTGTTATTTATATTTCCTTATATCAAGATAAATGTTTATTATTCATGCTAGAATTGTATTAGCTGGAAACTTAGTACATGTGTGAATACATAGACAAACAGAGTGTCACTAGTATGCCTCTACTTGACTAGCTCGTTGAATCAAAGATGGTTAAGTTTCCTAGCCATAGACATGAGTTGTCATTTGATTAACGGGATCACATCATTAGAGAATGATGTGATTGACTTGACCCATCCGTTAGCTTGGCACGATGATCGTTTAGTTTGTTGCTATTGCTTTCTTCATGACTTATACATGTTCCGGTGACTATGAGATTATGCAACTCCCGAATATCGGAGGAACACTTTGTGTGCTATCAAACGTCACAACGTAACTGGGTGATTATAAAGATGCTCTACAGGTGTCTCCAATGCTGTTTGTTGAGTTGGCATAGATCGAGATTAGGATTTGTCACTCCGATTGTCGGAGAGGTATCTCTGGGCCCTCTCAGTAATGCACATCACTATAAGCCTTGCAAGCAATGTGACTAATGAGTTAGTTGCGGGATGATGCATTACGGAACGAGTAAAGTGACTTGCCGGTAACGAGATTGAACTAGGTATTGAGATACCGACGATCGAATCTCGGGCAAGTAACATACCGATGACAAAGGGAACAACGTATGTTGTTATGCGGTTTGACCGATAAAGATCTTCGTAGAATATGTAGGAACCAATATGAGCATCCAGGTTTCGCTATTGGTTATTGACCAGAGACGAGTCTCGGTCATGTCTACATAGTTCTCGAACCCATAGGGTCCGCACGCTTAACGTTCGATGACGATCGGTATTATGAGTTTATGTGTTTTGATGAACTGAAGGTTGTTCGGAGTCCCGGATGTGATCACGGACATGACGAGGAGTCTCGAAATGGTTGAGACATAAAGATCGATATATTGGAAGCCTATGTTTGGACATCGGAATGGTTCCGGGTGAGTTCGGGCATTTACCGGAGTACCGGAGGGTTACCGGAACCCCCCGGGGAGTATATGGGGGGGGGGGGGGGGGGGGGGGGGGGGGGGGGGGGGGGGGGGGGGGGGGGGGGGGGGGGGGGGGGGGGGGGGGGGGGGGGGGGGGGGGGGGGGGGGGGGGGGGGGGGGGGGGGGGGGGGGGGGGGGGGGGGGGGGGGGGGGGGGGGGGGGGGGGGGGGGGGGGGGGGGGGGGGGGGGGGGGGGGGGGGGGGGGGGGGGGGGGGGGGGGGGGGGGGGGGGGGGGGGGGGGGGGGGGGGGGGGGGGGGGGGGGGGGGGGGGGGGGGGGGGGGGGGGGGGGGGGGGGGGGGGGGGGGGGGGGGGGGGGGGGGGGGACAGATTTTCACCTCGGTCATATCGTTGTAGTGCTTAGGCGAAGCCCTGCGTCGGTAACTTCATCATCACCGTCATCACGCCGTCGTGCTGACAAAACTCTCCCTCGGCCTCAGCTGGATCTAGAGTTCGTGGGACATCACCGAGCTGAACGTGTGTAGATCGCGGAGGTGCCGTACTTTCGGTACTAGGATCGATCGGATTATGAAGACATACGACTACATCAACCGCGTTGTCATAACGCTTCCGCTTTCAGTCTACAAGGGTACGTGGACAACACTCTCCCCTCTCGTTGCTATGCATCACCTAGATGGATCTTGCGTGTGCGTAGGAATTTTTTTGAAATTACTGCGTTCCCCAACGGTGGCATTCGAGCCAGGTCTATGCGTAGATGTTATATGCACGAGTAGAACACAAAGAGTTGTTGGCGATAATAGTCATACTGCTTACCATCATGTCATACTTTGATTCGGCGGTATTGCTGGATGAAGCGGCCCGGACCGACATTACGCGCACGCTTACGCGAGACTGGTTCTACCAACGTGCTTTGCACACAGGTGGCTGGCGGGTGTCAGTTTCTCCAACTTTAGTTGAATCGAGTGTGACTACGCCCGGTCCTTATTGAAGGTTAAAACAGCATACTTGACGAAAAATCGTTATGGTTTTGATGCGTACGTAAGAATGGTTCTTGCTCAGCACGTAGCAGCCACGTAAAACTTGCAACAACAAAGTAGAGGACGTCTAACTTGTTTTTGCAGGGCATGTTGTGATGTGATATGGTCAAGACATGATGCTAAATTTTATTGTATGGGATGATCATGTTATAACAGAGTTATCGGCAACTGGCAGGAGCCATATGGTTGTCGCTTTATTATATGCAATGCAATCGCCCTGTAATTGTTTTTACTTTATCACTAAGCGGTAGCGATAGTCGTAGAAGCAATAGTTGGCGAGACGACAACGATGCTATGATGGAGATCAAGGTGTCGCGCCGGTGACGATGGTGATCATGGCGGTGCTTTGGAGATGGAGATCAAAGGCACAAGATGATGATGGCCATATCATATCACTTATATTGATTGCATGTGATGTTTATCCTTTATGCATCTTATTTTGCTTAGTTCGAGGGTAGCATTATAAGATGATCTCTCACTAAATTTCAAGGTACAAGTGTTCTCC